>JAVJIF010028022.1:0-57212 GCA_038442645.1 Agave tequilana | reverse complement strand
AGACTAGCTTCCTGGAAAGGATCAACCCTCTCCCGAGGAGGTGATTATTCTAGTTAATTCAGTTCTAAGTAGTCTCTCCCTTAACTAAATGTCATATTTTCTTCTCCCACAATGGTTGGCGAATCGGATTGACCATATCCGAGGAGCATTTTTCTGAATGGGAAGTCAGGAGATTACAGGGGTGCACTATTTAGTGAAATTGGAAACCCTCTCTACCTCAAAGAAAACAGAGGGCCTTGGTATTATGAATCTGCGAGATCTTAATACCTCTTTATTGGCTCAATGGGGGAGCTGATGAGTGAACCTAACTCATTATGGGTCAGCCTCATTAAAGCCAATTACTACCAAATACGTAGACCGCCTGACCTTGAACAGCGAGATCCTCGTCATATCTCGCCTCTCTGGAAAGAAGTTCTTAAAATGAGCTGAATCCTTTCAGTGGGACTCAGACTTGTCTGCGGAACAAGTGACACAACTCTCTTCTAGAAAAATTGGTGGATTGGTGACCAAGCGCTTTCGGCTTTCCACATCATTCCCTTCACTTTTTGCTATAGCCACCCTACCGCAAGAAACTGTCGCATCACAGCGTCAACATGGTGGACACTGGATTTTAGAATTTCCTTGTCTCCTATCCCAATGACGCTTGCTGATTTAGCTCATTTGCTTTGCCTTACTTCAATCCCATCATATCAGTGCAGACCAAGATGCTATTTCATGGAGCTCACATCCGACTGGCACCTTCATTATGTGATCCCTTTGTAAGAGACTGCAACCACGGGGCATGGCTGATATTGTTGTTATAGCTATATGGCAGTCTTGTTGTCCACTTAAAGCTAAAATCAAAGTGTGACTCTCTCTTCAAGACCGCTTCCTGATTGCTTCTTTCTTGGCTCATCGTAACATCTGCTCTGCATTTACATGTACTTTGTGCAAGGCATAGATAGAGACTACCAATCATCTCATCAATTGAATGCCCTCTCTCCTTGACAGTGTGGAACATCTTTCGAAAGGATTTCATCTCGTATCTTGGCTACCTATGTTTGGGAGTTTTGAGGCGATTGGAGACCTCATGGACCTACTACATATGTAACAACATTCATGGGACACTATCGTTCTCGCTACAATCTGGTCCATTTGGTGGGAATGTAACTCACGTATCTTTGAGCAAAGACAACGAACACCTGAAGCAATCATTGAGAAGGTCAAAGTTTTCGCACAGTTATGGGACTCCCACCTATGCAAACCCGCGCTGAATGTATTTTCTTTTTCTCTTTTTCTTATTTTCTGTTTAGCCTTGCTCAGGTATGTTAAATTACACCCTCACTTATCTTCTTGATAAGTCCCTGTATCCTCTCCCTTTTTTACATTAACAGGAATGGAGCTTTCAAGTGCGAGTCCAACTCCTCTCAAAAAATTATGCATATAAAGTGAAGTACATGCTTGGATTTGAACTCAGGTTTTTCCATTGTACAGCTAGACAAAACCTCATCCACATTGTAAAAAAGTGGATGCAGTTATCGCATGCCATAGTATAAAAGATTGTTAGAAGAGGGGAGTGAGGGACTATTTGCACTCTGGAAGTGTTGGGATTAGAACCAGGTGGCAATTGAACTTCTAGGACTAGATGTGATAATGGTAACAAAACTACAAAAGAGTGGATAAGGAGAGTACTACGCAATAGTTATGGTTGATTGCACAATTGATGTAACCCAATTGTTGATTAGCTTTTTTAAATTGTTCAGAGTTCAATATCATGAAGTTCACTTTGGTTGGATAACATTCATCTTATTTTATCATTCAATATGAAGTTTAATTTGGTTGAATTAACATCTTATTTTCATCATAAATATGAAGTTTAATTTCATTGAATTATATAAGCATAATGGAAGGAGCTCTCTAATAAGCCTTGCAATAGAAATCACTTGCCAAATTTATTTTTCAACGTAAGACTAATTCCTTCCAAATGGAAACCTTTAGCAACAAAATTCTATAGGTCATTTAAATGAACAAGAAAAAAGTTGTATAACTTGCTTCATCATATTGTTACACAAAAATGTTATGGAATATGTATATAGACCAACAAAACAGTAAGTTTACAAAACATGTGTATTCGGCCTCTTTTAAATTTGTCTTGTACTCTTTAGGTTTTGCAAAACCAAGTTTTACAAATACAAGCAAAACATACAACCTTCATACAGCCTACATTAATATGATTGAAAAACTTCTATCCGACAACCCAACGAGGCAAGGTTGATGATTTAGGATGAGATGAGAAATGTGTAACCTCAGCCCTGAAGGATAAGACTCGAAATTATCACATTAAATTTGAATTCAGATCATCCTAGAGTAAACTTCATTTAAACATTATAATGAAAAGGATATTAGGTATAGACTTCAAAATTTCAGAACTGTTTCTTTATTTTGAATTTACTTACACGCCTTTTCTCCTGGTAGATGTCAATTTCAATGTTTAAAACTCTTAACAAAGTGTGCAATGAATATGATTAGCTTTTGTTAACCAACAGCAAGGGTCTGTGCAGGTTAACTTAATTTCTTAGTCATCTTAACATATAGAACAGGGAACTTGACATACACTGTTCCTGAGAGTTGAATGCCATTCTATATAGCATCTCATTCCCCTGCCATGTATAGACTTTCTCATCATCTAAAAAGTCTAGGGATGTTGTACCAATGAGTTGGGTTTCATACAGCATACGAAGCTTCAAGTTTTTTTACCCACGATTGCTAGAAATTGGTCTGAACTTCAAAAGGTTAATTACTTAATTACATTCTAATTGTTAATAGTAAAATTTGGTTAATGTTTATGTTAAGTTCTCCCCCATCTACAGTTGTATTTTAGAAGGATTAGTTGATGACAGTAGTGATCATCATGGTATTTCAATCTCTACAGTTGGATCTTTCTACACCAAGGATGATCCAGGAGGAACAAATTTCTACAGGCATCAATGAGGGAACTCCTGTCTCTAAATTACAAAGAGTACCAGCCAAAATATGTCAACTTCCATCAATTGCTGGGAGCAATGCAAAATATACCATGCGACCTACATCATCTAGAAGGTTGTCTCTACTCTTGTTAGCTCCAAATGAGTCCTAATTTGTGTAAAACTCCCACGGATGAAAAAACATGGAAGGAGCAAATCAGAGGTGTCAGCTTGGTCCAAATTGAGTACAAGTTTATAATTCGAATTTAGGACTTGTTAGGATGTTCTGGAAAAGGTTTGGGGATTTTTTGATGTAAGCCCACTAACTAGAGTCAGGGTCTTAGCCTCGCAGCAGGGATTGCTCCAGGAATTAGGGTTTTTCCCCGTCTTTTTTTACTGCGTGGGTGGGTGTGCATATATATTTTGGGTGGGGGTGTTAGTGGATAGGTGTGTGTGTTTTCAATTCAAAACGACAAATCCCATTTGGTAAATAGTGTTATGGTGTAGGAGTCATCACCTAGTGTAGAGTTAGTAGGTGTTACTACCAAGTGGTTTCTTTTCTATGGATAGTTGGATTAGGATGTATGAGTTATCAATATTATGTGGAAAGTTCAGGTGATGTTGTGATCAAATAACTCAGCCAAAGAGGACGGGATAATTTAAATCCAAAATTTTGCGTGGTTTCAAGGGAACAACCAACCACTAACTCCACCCGAAAAGAGCTGTTTCGAAGGGTTACGCTGGAGTTAACACCAACGCTAGCCTAAACCCACGTAGTACAAAACAGGGCCAAGGATTCATTTCTAGCAGATAGGTGGGAGTGATCTCTCCTCACCAACAGATTATGGATCAAAGAAGCACCAAGGACAGACATCATTGAATATGTATTTACTAGCACCAGACCGATATGAATAAATACAACCTGCTTCCATCATTAATAAATTACACAACTATTCAAAATATAAAGTTCCATCACAACACAAGTTTAAAATAAATACTTTTTCTTCTAAATGCCTCAAATGAATTTATTCCAAAACAAATACCCTATTTCCTTCTAAATGCTTCCAATAAGATGTATGTACACAATCAAACTGTTAAAAACATATGACAAACAACTAATCACAAAATTGTAAGTTGCAACTAATTTGAGAAAGTGATTGGATGATGATAGAAGTGCTCACTGGACATGAAGAATCTGTCCACTTTGATATACAAGAACAATGGAAGAATGATTGCAAATTGTTGTGAGAATGCCACTAGTATCTTGGTCTAGCCTCTCTGCATCAAAATAGAAAAGAAATCAACACTGATAGAAAATACCAAATTGAATATAAGGATCATGTATAGCAAAGACATGAAATTTGTATAAGCAAGTGAAAAATATTCTGGTTGTAATGTATGTAAGAAAGAAATTGACAACATCATAGATGCATGAGAGTCTTGAAACTTGAGACTAATGTTCTACATATATGAAAGTGATCCTTCTACATTTATGTAGGTTTTCTTCTAATCTCTCTCTAATCCTTCTTTTACTTCTCTATTACCTGTTCCTGGTAGATATGATCTCAAAGGGTCATCAAAACCTGCAGAAGCAGCCATCAAACTTAGCTGCAAATGCATCCTTTTTCTCAATCTCCTAGACAAAATACCACACTCCCCTTTGCTCAACAATTTTCTCTTTCAGTATGCATACTTCAACAATTCTGTGCCTTAATTTCAGTTACAGCAAAGATATTTTATCACTTGCTGCATTTGTATCATGTGCTTCTTCAGTACAAAGAAAATTCCAACGTGTTAACGCTTTTGTCAATATGGAGAATAGACGGCCTAAACCTAATTTAGTGTTGCCATCACTTAAATAGATAAAATAAAGAAACGGGTATGGTATGGGTTTATTATCCAATACCAAATACCCAATACCAACTGCATAGCCAAAGTACATAATAACTAATACTCACCCTCAAGCTGAAGCATAGATATCTATCATGCTCGAGTTTGCTACCACAAGATCAAGAAGACTATAGAAAAAAAGCTCTAGTGAAGCTATTTGCTAATGTCTGGATGGAGGAATGGAGTGCAAATCATCTCAATCATCACACAATTCCGCACAAATTGACAATCCACCTCTATATGTTTAGTTCATTCATGAAACACTCGATTATTAGCTATGTAAATAGCTGTTTGATGTTACAATGCATGGGCATTAGACCACTGTTCAAAAGACCAAGTTCTGCCAACCACATCATCTCACGAGTTGTATATCATACCTATATACTCGGCTTTTGCACTAGACTGAAAAACTACATTCTGATTTTTGCTCCTCCAAATCACAAGATTTCCTCCTACATAGATCCAGTAGACAAATGTAAATTTCTTGACTTCTTGTCTCCTACATAGCTAGTATGTTTCGATACACAAATGTCCATTGTCCTTGTAAAACAAACCTTACTTGAATCTTTGATATAAGCTAAACTAATTCACAGTCTTGCTTTCCAGTGAACCTCTTTGGGCTTGTGCAAAAACTAACTCATATGCCCTACAATGACAACAATATCTGACCTAGTAACAGTGATATAAATGAGTTTACCAACTAAACTTTTGTATTGCACAGTATCTTCAATAACTCTCCATCCTCAGGCAAAAAATCTGACTCTGTGTCCATAAGAGTACTAGCAGGCTTGCAACCAAGAAGTAGCAAGTTTAAGACATACTTTCTTTAAGAGAAAATTACTCCATGTTTTCCATGAGCAATTCCAATCCCCAAAAGTAGTTAGGTGTTCCCATATCTTTGGTTACAAATACTGTTTGAGACACTTCTTAGTCTTCTCAATGCCACCAATATCACTCTCAATTAGCAGAATGTCACCAACGTAGACAACCAACACAATTATACTAGACGGGCCACGCCTAAAACAGAATGATTTGAATAACATCCCAAAAATCCAACTGCACCAGTTACTCAGCTAAACTTGTCAGACCATACCTGTGAACTTTGTAACCTTCTTGAGCTTGCACACGACATTCTCTCCCGGCAATGTACCCTGGAGGTTGCACCATATAGATTTTTTCCCTCGAAGATCACCATATAAGAAGGCGTTTTTCACATCCAACTACAACATGGGCCACGTCCGGCTGACAACAATGGGAAAAGGGCACGAATAGAATTGAGCTAAGAAACCAGAGTCTTAAAGTAGTCAACTCGATAAGTCTGAGTAAACCCTTTAGCAACCAATCGAGCCTACATCCTCCATTGTACCATCAAATCGGTACTTCACTGTGAACACCCATCTGCCCCCAACATGTCAAATCTCGAAGGAACAGTAACCAAGTCCCAAGTTCCCTCGAAAGGAGAGCATCCATTTTATCATCCATAGCCTGCTTCCAAGATGGATGCATGATAACTTTCTGATAAGTTTTAGGCATAGACGCAGAAGATATAGACAAGGCAAATTGACGAAAATAAGGGGTAAGATAATCATATGAAACAAAATGAGCAATAGGATGTGCGGTAGTTGATCATTTAACCTTACGAAGTGCAATAAAAAGATCCAAATCTGAAGGAGCAGAATTATCAGGAATAGGAGGTTGTTGCTGATGGATAGGAGCCTCACTTAAGGACGCACGATTGGTTGTAATCCGAAGAGGTGCTAATACTTTTGGTCTTCCAGTATACACCTACAATAGTTTAGAAATTATGAATATCGGTACAGTACCAAACAAAGTACACAGTGGGGCTTCCTTATTGTCGAGAGAAATGGAATCACCTCAAAAAAGATAACATCAACTGAAGTAAAATACTTGCTATGCATCGGACAAAAAAACAATACCCTTTTAGAATAACCAACAAAGACGCACTTAATGGACCTAAGAAAACTTATCTAAGACCAGGACGAAGATCCTGAATAAAACATGTACAACCAAAGACACCAGGAACCAGAGAGAACACGGGTTTGTCATGATATAAAGATGAAAATGGAATTTTTCCCTAAAGCACAAAAGAAAGCATTTTATTAATCAAATGGCAAGCGCAAAAAACAACATCAGCACAAAAATATTTGGGAATATTCATTTGGACCATCAAAGTTAGAGCCACATCTAAAATATGTCTATGTTTTCATTCAGCAACCTCATTTTGCTGCGAGGTATGCGAACAAAAAGTTATACAAAATACCATAAGAAGCGCAAAACTGAGAAGCACCATTTTTCATATACTCAAGCATTATCAGTGCGCAATACAAATAAATGTAGAAAACTAAGTTTTTATTTCATTATAGAAAGTTTTGATAACATCAGAAACTTGTGTCCTGTTTTTTAACTATTCCCAGGTCATTCTAAAAAAATCATCTGCAAATATCAAAAAATACCTAAAACCAGCACAGAAAGAAAATAAAATGGACCCTAAACAGCTGAATGAACTAGTTCAAAATAAAAATTACTATGATTATTGACCTATCCTGGAAGCACAGTGATGCTTTCCCAACTAACAAGACTCACATTCTATGAAAGACATTGAAGACTCGATAGACAATACTTATTTTAGCTTCTACAAGAAATGATGACCTAATTGGCGGTGCCATTGCATCAGTGTCAGAAGAAGAACCAATAGTTATACCAGATGGTGATGCACCATCATACAAATAGTAAGATCACCTTGTTCATGCCCCGAACCAATCCCCGTCCCAGACCGGAGGTCCTGAAATACATAAAGGTAGAAAAGCGATTACAACAATTTTTTGGTGATCTGACTGATAGGTAAGAGACTAACAGGAAACCTGAGAACATATAACACATTATTCAACATTAAAAACAGGGTAATGTGAACTGTTCCCTCATCAAGAACAGAAGTGGGTACCATTAGCAAAATTAATAGGAGGAATATAGCTGGAAAGAGAGAGAATGAAATTTGTCTTCTATACCTTTCATGTGAGAAAATGCTCCTGAATCTAGTACCCAAGGCTTATCAGAGGAAGCTAGAAATGCACCCATATCTCAAGCAGTTGCATGAGTAGCCTTGTAACCAGACTGTAGAGAAGAGAGAAACTGAGAAACGTGTTATACTCTGCCTACAATTTCTGAATTGTCTTGAGTCAGAGTAGGAGACATGGAAACAAAGGTAGTAGAGTGAAACCAGTAGGAGCAGTCTTAGTAGTAGCCACCTATGGTCATTCAGACTTGTCGAACTTCATCCAGTATTTCTGACAAACATGATTATTCCTCCCACAATGAGAACACTGACATGGTCCCCGATCAAACCAAGATAAACCACAACCACCAGAGAATCCACGGCCTCCTCCTGAGTCACCATCGCACCCGCGTCCACGACCACAGCCACGACCGCATTCGACTACCATAATTGAGTGCTTGGTGAGAGAAGTAGGTGTTGAAGTAGACCCAGATCCAGTGGACACCCGTAGAACTCTGGAACATGCAGAAGATAAGAAAGGCATGTTACCATCAAAAATCTGACCACGAACCTAGTCACCAGAATGGATTAAGCCCAGATAAAAACATTGCTAGATCCTCACGATATCTCTTCAGTAATCAGTAACAAAAGATTAATGACATCTAACTCATCCTAGATCCCTCTCAAAGTAGAGCAGTACTCAGGCACAGACATATCTCCCATCCTTAAAATGAACAATTGCTCATATAGCTCAAACACTCTGGAGATATTCTTCTCATTAGCATATATCTCCCTCAGAGTATCCCAAATCTCCTTAGCAGTACGCAAGAACACTCACCTTCACATCCATGCTATTAAGTAGCCAAGTCATCACAAAGCAGTCATCAACTAGCCAGCATATCCAGAATCTTGGGTATTAGGAGCATCAATGAGGTGTATCATCCTCTCTTGAGCACCAATAAACAAACAAAAAAATTATGCCCTCACCAGGCAATTAGTACCATAAGCTTCACAGTAGTAGAAGCCGAGATTTTAGGATCATATTATTAATGGTCAGAGTAGTAACTGCAAATACCTGCTTGTTCTCTCTGTCAGTAGTACTTATTGCAACCAGACAATGGCAAGAAATAGCCAGATAAAGATATGTATAGAAAGATTACAACTGTAGTTGATATGACGCGTGTAGCAGAAGAATTAGATCTATGGAGATCAAATAAATAGAGCACCAGAAGGTAGCAAGACAGCCAAATAAAAAAACAGAGCATCAGAGGGTAGCAAGACAGTAATCAGCCGTATTAGATAGCATCAAGGTGTCAACAGCAAGAGAAAATCATCCCCAGCAGCACTAGTCAGCAGAAGAAAAAACAAGTCTCTCAACATCCAGCTAACCGTATCAGAGAACCAGAACAACAAGCGGCGGCAGCTGAAGACATTGGCGATGGTGGTTGCATATAAGGACAGAGGATGCAGTGGTGGCAGCAGATGGGGGCAGAAGCAGTTGATGGTTGTAGATGAAGACAGAGGTTGTGGAAAAGGATGCGGCGGTGGTCGTAGATCAGAACAGAGATTGTCTTGTAGATGGGTTAGGGTTTGCTGTCGAGATGGATTATGATTTGATGTTAACAAAGAGGAAAATAGATGGTGGTGGTGACAGATACTGAGAAAGTTAAAGTGGAGAGAAGAGAGATGGCAAGTGAGAGGACAGAAGATGATGGCGCAGGTGATGAGAGGTGAGGAAGATGGGGACGCAGGTGATTGGATCTCATAATATTTACACAGATTGCTCTAATATCATAGCAATATTAAAGAATAGATGGCCTAAACCCTAATTTAGGGTTGCCATCACTTATATAGATTATGAATAAAGATAACAGGTATGGTATGGTTAATTACCCAATACAACTATATAGCCAAAATATATAATATCTAACAAATTTAATATCTTAAATATGAGTTTTGTATCTTAAGCTTTACCACTCAGCTGATGCATATATACTTCTACAACAGCCCACCCTCAGCCATAATATACATTCAAGCGAAAGACAATGAAACTAAAGGAACTAATCCTCCTAAAAATCAAAACCATTTAGCTTCTCATTTGGAAAGGGAGTATAACTTCCGCCCCAACCAAAAGAAAAGAGGAAAAAGTATATACGAAAAACACAAATACACTCCTGGTGTTTGGGGTTTGTGTGTACGTGTTGTGGTGGCAGTGGGTGTCAGGGGGTTGGTTAGTTTATACGTGTGGATGCAGAAGTGGTGCGTGGTGGATACCTATAGGAGTATATAGACAAGTGCATCAATTTTATGAATCTTTTCTTAATTTCTTTTTGTGTTTTTTCTTTTCTTTTTCTTGTTTTTTTTGGGCTTTGTAGGGGTGTGTTGAGGTGGCCAAGGAGTTGAGCTAACTCCAACTTGTACACCATTGCACCAGAGGCGCACACATGTTATTATTGTCATTGTTTTTGGCAAGGGGAAAAGAGTTACATTTGTCTAGAATGTTACACCTGTGGTTTCAATATTCGCGGATTCCGATATATGTCAACAATATCATATCAGGATTTGAAGTATTTGATGTGACACTAACCCTATATATAAGCAGATATTGGGGTTAACATTGTGGCCAATAATAGCAATATTGATGCTAAAAACTATTGTCAGATACCAATGACCAATATTGATACCAAGATTTTAAACTATGGTCACCTATCTAAGCAACACCTTTAAATGTAGAACACACGCAAACCTTGGTGAGGACCTCCATGCTTGGAATCGCTTGTCTATCAAAGTTAATTTAATCCAAAGGCTATATTGAAAATTCATAACATCCACATACCTTTATCTAATATATTTATCTCTTCGTTAATCTTGATTCACCAATCACCTTGAACGACTATCTAGCTACTGAATATCATTTCATTGTCCGAAGATAACATAACATTCCCCAAAATAGAAAATTGATTTGTCGACAAATGTAAAGAGTCAACAAATTAAAAGCCTAGCCCATATAGCCATTAATGTTTAAAAAAAATCTTGAAAAAATTGTTCTAATACTTTGACATTTTCTTATTGTGTTTTTCCATTATTCTCATGAAAATATGTTAAGTATCAATTTCTTTCCTCTTGAAATATACTCCAAGAAAAGTCTTCCTCATGGTTAACTAAAGCAAGCAAATGTACTAACTTAAGCTCATCTTCCTACTATGATCTCAATTCTGCATATTGGCTGATAAACTTGGACACTTGCATAATGACATCATTGACATGACAAGTGACAAAAGTATTGAATAGTAAGAAATAACCCAGATCTTGTTCATGAACAATAGACATGACAAGAAAACATAGCAAATCTTAAAACCTAGGACACAGACACAACATTTTGACACACTAGTTAGAGCTTATACATGTGTTCACTATAAATCCTAAAAACATGGCAAAAGATAAGCACAAATAATGATGGGGACACTGCTATTTTAGTAGTTTTTTTTAGTTGCCTTTAGTTTAGTCCCACATCTATTATGATGGGAAACTTCCACTTGGTGTAGGCTTATATAAGACCAAGACCAGCATTATATTGGACAGCTTATGATGAATTAATTGAACCCCTTTTTATTGAAGTATGTTGATTTGCTTTCAAAAATAAATCTTTACATGGTGATGTGTAGAGTGGGAGAGAGATCTCCTTAGTGAAGTCAAAATAAATCTTCTTTATCTTCCTCAATTTTTACAATCCCTAGTTTCTTTCCCCTCTTTATCTTCTTCCCCCTTCTATTCTACATCAAATAACCTATAATGTTTGGTCATAACTAGTAAAACTTGTTTTTTTTGTAAATTGACTAACATAATGATTAATGAACTCTGTACTTAACATTCCATACATTTGAAAGAACATATAGTGGTATTTGTTGACTTTCAGCTCTTAATGTTTTCCTTAATCTTTCAGTACAGGAGATTAATGCACCTTCCTGCCCTACATAGAAGTTGAAACATATCCCCCGAGTTATTGTGTTTTAATCTGAACTATACTTTGAACTCTTTTAACCATTATAATTTAAAATGAAAATGGTAGAAAATACACATTGAAATGCATAAGAAAAAGAAGAATCCTTCAAACTTGTAAGATTTGGCTAAGAAGTAGATATATAGTGTAACTATAAAAAAATTATAAAATTTGACAAAAGTTGTTAAGCGTGTAACCAAGGAGCTTCCAAAAATATCATGTATGATATGCCTGATAAAGACACAATAATAGGCACCAACCAGGCCTGGGCAAGCAACTGTTATTAATCAGTTTCTGATCAGGAGGGGTTTGCAACCTAGCACCAATGTTTCAAAGTAATGTTTAGTAGTCCTGAGCTACAGACTCAATATTCATCGAAGCATTAAATGTTTTAATAGGCCTGGCCGACTCAATATTCAACAAAACATGCGCACAATATTCAGCCAAGCACTATAAGCAGTGTTTAAAAACTCGGCTGAGTCGTAACCAGATCGAAGGCCTTCGCGACAAGAACGAGACCCGATTCGCCCGTTGGCCCCGAATTTTGACCGACTTGACCTTGACTCGGCTGAGTCGCGAGACGACTCGGGTTGATTCGGCCACGTCAACCCGAGTCAAGGCCGAGTTGGCTCCGAGTCAGTCTCAGAACGTTGTAGACCCATGAGCCCGCGAGGTTAAAGAAAAAAACAGATCTGGCCTTCGCCCTCTTCCTTTCCCTGCGAGGTCTTCGTACCATCGACGCCCTCTTCCTTCACCGCCGAGACCGTCGCCACCGCCGACTGCTTCCTTCTATAAAGGTAACTCTCTCCCCCAGTCTCTCTCTCCCGATCTCTCCCTCCATCTCTCTTTCCTGATCTCTCCCTCTCTTTCCCGATCTCTTCATCTCTCAGGTCTCTCCCTCTGTCTCCCTCTCTCCCTCCCTGTCTTTGTCTTTCTCCCTCTCTGTCTCCCTCCTCTCTCTCCCTTTGTCTCTCTTTCCCGATCTCTCCCTCTCTAGTTAATTTACCAAATTAAGTAGTATAATATAATATAAAGTTAATTAATTTGAAATTTATTTTAAGTTAAATTTTAATCTGATTTAATTTAACATATCATTTTTTAAAAAGTATAGATCTAATCTACTTTAAATTTAATTTGAAAGTATAGAGCTAGTATAATTTAAATTTAATTTAATTTAATTAGATATGATTTAATTTTAGAAATATAGATCCTACAAAAGAAATTGATCCTACAAAAGAAGTTGATCCTTACACATTCTCATAGAAACAGAAAACAATTAAAAGCATGTTCTCAGAGTGTTAAAAAGTTGAAAAAACTATTTTAAAAGTTCTTTCTCTTCAATGAAGATATTCGTCGTAGTGAGAAAAGTAGAGGTGTAAGAGAATCAGATAATGATGGTGGTGAAGATGTGAGGATTTTATTCAGTTCTAGTAGTGATGATGATGAAGATGGTAATTATGACGACGGTGATGGCAGTGATGGTGATGATGACAATAATGGGAGCAATAATGGGAGCAACGGTGCTTATGTAAGGACTTACGGTGTTGGTAGAAGCCAACGAGGTGGTGCTATGTCGTGGAATCTTACGGTGTTGGTAGAAGCCAACGAGGTGGTGCCATGTCGTAGAATCTAAATTATTATGCCACACAAGATCCAAATTCTAGATATGATCATTCGAGTGGACATGATAATTACTCACATGGTTATCATAATCTTGAAGGTCATATGCAGGATTTGAATTCGACATCAAGCCAATATTATAGTGTGGGATATGGCTATGGCCAAAACTATAACTTGAGAGATCTGCGAGTACTAGTACCAGTTTATTTACTTGTCGCAAGGATAATTACAATGGTGGATTGGTATCTCATCACAATTCAATGTGAAAATGACTTACATTATGCAAGTATTTATGCATGTATTTTGTGAAATTGATTATATTATGCATGTATTTTGGTATGTTTCTATCGACGACGCATGTATTTATGTATTCTCTTTATGTTTAATGTGCTAGGTAATATGTTTTGGACATGTGACACATAAACATTAATGTATATTTTTTTAAAGATTTGTCGTGATTTTTTTTAAAAAATTGAGCTTTCTATGCAGTGTTTTGCGTGTATCGCCCGAGACCAATCCACGACGCCGCGAACGATGCGTCTCAGTGCCCGCCGAATCGGCGGCCGAGACCGTGACTTTGAACCATGACTATAAGACACCTACGCACTCTAAGACACGGAGAGAATATTAACTTACGCATTGTAAGACACCCCCACACATAAATTTGTGACCAATCTCCCTGGTATCATACTTAATCATATGACAAACATAATTGAACAATATAAGCATCAAAGCTATGGAAGTGATCAATGTTTTATGTAACTGTATAACAAATCTAGCAGCATTATGTGAGTCAATTTGATATGTGGAATATGATATTGGCCAAATTGATTGCTTAAGCTGTTCAGATTCTCATCAAATTGGATGAAAAAAAGGGAAGGTAAGGTTTGGTTCAGCTATTAATCCAATCTGATTTCCCCCAGTTTAATCCCCTCTTTATAACACCTGCCTCTTATTCTTCCGTACATCATGGGGTAAAATGTTCGGTAGAAAACAGAAAGGGGGAAAAAAACTTAAATACCTCTCATAAAAATAGAATGAACTATTCAACTACCTATATTTCCATATTCAGAACTTAATTTAGCTTTTGTTTACTTTTTAACTAAAATAATAAATAATGAAGTCCGTATAAAACTAAAATTTCTACAGGGAATTAATAAAAGATGTGATCATTAAATATTTCAATAAAGCAAAACTAGATAAGAAAGTTCCTGGGGAGTTATAATCTAAAAGCCCAATAACTTTGGGATTGGATTATAAGGGTGAGGCGCTGCTTCCACATATGCGCACAAGTGCTCGCAGAGAGGGGGTAGAAAGAAGACAGGTAAAATAATAATATGAGAGAGAGAGAAGGGAGGAGGAGGAGGAGGAGGAGGCAGGGTGGGCGGAGGGAGCATTCAGCCTTCGGGTAAAGAAATAATGCAAAGGGACATCACTAAGGCTGTCTACCTGGTGGATAAACACATGGCTTCAAGTTATTTGCATAAAATATCTAGTGAAAGATGATAGCTTATCATGTAATGGTCCCCCCACCCCAAAAAACCTGATGCAGCCAGATGCGCCATGAGTTATTCGTTTTGTTAATCAGAGTCTGTATTTTTATTTATTTGAGTCGAGTATGTTTCTTCTTTATTTTAGATTTTGTATTTCTCTTTTTTTTAGTCCCACATCGACTATGTGGAGAGCAATCAAAGTCTGTAAAAGCCTATTTAAGGCATGATATTGTACTGAAAAAAAAGATGAAGATTGATTGATAAAAAAAATTGAGTCATTTCGAAATGAAAATCTCTTTGCGAGTTCAAGTGTGAAACCCGATCCTCCCGGATCTTGTGTGTGAAGCATTAATCCAAACTATCCAGTTATCCCCTTATCTACTCTCTCAATCTCAATTACAAATCCTATCTCTAATCCAAAAATCCCACTTCAGCCAAATATCCAAACAGAATTACAAAATCCATACAAAGCCAAAGCCTTACAATTTCAACAGCCAAATAAAAAAAAACCACAACCTTTGTTGCCTCTTTCCTTCCACGTGACAACCCCAAAAGCCTGCACCCTTCTTTGTGTCATCACCAGCCAAAGAAAACAAACCCATTAACACAGCAAACACCCCAAATTCAAATTCCAATTACAAAAACCCTCATCCAACCCTAATCCAAATTATCCTCTCTATCCCTTATCCTATTTACTCAAATCTCTTCCCAAATCTCAACTCACAATTCAAATCACCACCGCATGCAAATCTGTTCTCAGCCAAAGAAACCCAACAAATACAAGAGAAAAGACAAAAACAGAAACCTATCCTTTCCTTCCCTGTTCTCTCACTCACAGCCAATCAATACCCATTGCATCCTTGCTCTTCCAGTCTCATCTGCAAGCACAAAAGAAAAAAAGAAACCCACAAAATCTGTCACCCCCTCTCCCTGTTCTCCCATTCACAGCCACGAATTCCCCTTCTCCCTTTCTGCATGCGCCAGCACAAGAGCCAGCACCACCGAATTCCCTCTGCAGCCCTCTCCTTGCGTGGATAGACCCCGCCCCGCCCTCTCTCCTTCCTGCGTGTGCCAGCACCTGCCTGCCAGCTACAAGCAACGCCCCTATGCCCCTCCTCTTCCTTTGCAGGCGCCAGTAACAACCAGCACTCGCTTGTTCTCCGCCTCTTCCTCGACTACTGTCGTTGGATGTCGCAGTCCAACTTGTCACCAACTGCAGCACAACAATGTCATCAACATCAGTTTAATCTCCGGTCAAGCAGCAATAACAAAGCCCACAACAGTAACATAAGATCGTAGTACAAGAACGGCAAGTTCAAAATACAAGGTCAATAGCAGCGGATACCTGAAAACGAGCTTCTCGGTAGGTATATTTTCATCAATCAGATTATAGTCGGATTACACTGAAAATTTATTCTCTAAACTGTTATCATATTGATCTGTTGTCCATTACTACTGTGAGAATGTGTGTGAACTACTGATGCTTGTTATTTGCTGATTCTGATATTGTAATTAGGACTGCTCACTTAACTGAATATTGTATTGAATTTCTTGAGATGATAATTATCTAGACTACACATGCAAACGAATTGTTAAAAACCATCGTGTGACAGTACGGGTTTTAGATTTATTTCCTACCAGATCATAAATTTTGGTGAAACGATGCGGAATTTGTATTTATCACTGATATACCACACCATAGGATCTCGTTTCACATCAGTTTGGTATCAGAGCATGGGTTAGGTAGGGAAACTTCTACATCATACGGTTGTTAGGAATTTCATATTTTCCCTTTGCATAAAATAATTTAAAAATTTGCATCAGTAACTCTCATCCCACCCCTATGAATTCCCAGCTTGCCACGGTACTTGCCGCCATTAGTGCTCAACTTGATAACCTGATCCAAACGACGGAGTCCTCTAATCAAACCCTAGATAAGATCATCACTACAGTCGAGAAGAAATCTGATAACACCAATTCTCCAGTGAATCCATACACCTCAAATGAACTAATTCAAATCGTCGTTGCCAATGACAGATTAAAGGAAGATATTCCGGTGATTAGACTCGACCTTAAAAGAATTAAGCCTGAAAATCCTACTCTCCCAGTAGTCATGCCCGTGATAAAAGAGTCTAGCGACAGAGACTACTCCAAGCTTAGTCCCACGATTAAGTGTTATAAGTATCAAGGCTATGGACATGTTGCTGCCAACTGCCCAACTCCAGTCAAAGTCGCTCAAGTTAGGGAACCACCAGTAATAAATTCAGAGCCCCTTCCTCCTTTCTACCGACACCACCTTCACCACTTCCTTTACAGTCAACTCCTACTGTCATTGTCTGCTCTGGTCGTCAACATCTTCCTCCTCTATTGCCGACACCTACCCCTATGATCACGGAGCTTGTTGATGTCCTATCTGAAGAACCTCTTTGCCCGGTGGAAGAATCAGAAGACTCAAACCTTGACGAAAAGATTATCGGTGATAACCTTGAGGAGTCCAATACTTCAAGTCCTCTTGAAATCATTCCAGACATTACAGAGTTTATTGATCTCTCTCCTAAAGACAGTGCTCTGAATCTCCCCGAAGTCAACCCTATCATCAAAGAATCTATCGCTGTCTTTTTTGAAAACCTCCCGGATAAGCTATTATTGACGCGTGATATCCAACACGCCATTGAGTTATTCACACAGGAGCTAATCTTCCCGACTTGCCACACTCTAGGTTGGATCTTACCAAGCAAATCGAACTTAAAGGGCAAGTTGATGAGTTGTCACTAGAGGTCAACCAATCGTGCCTTGTCCTAATAAATATCCACTTTTATGAGGACAAATTTTTGGACTATATAGTGACAAAAGTAAAATCACACCTAGAGGGGGGTGAATAGGTGTAATGCTAATCAATGCACAAATTAAAATGAGATGATGCAACGATCACTCAAAGCAAGATTAGAAGCCGTATACCCCGTGAAGAGCTCTGAACTTCTTCATCGTGATACCTCTAAATAAGAGTTTGAGGTGCGCAATGCAATCTTATTGTAAGAGTATAGATCGACAATATAAGAATGAATGAATAGAAAGTAAAAAAACACAAGTAAACCAATCGCAAACACAGAGATATATTTCGAGGTTCCGTCCCCGCCTTCACCTAGAAGGATTTCCGATCCACTAGAATTTTCACAAAGGATTACAATCACTAAGGAGTACCCAACTCCTCAATCACACTCCTCTAGTCCAGAGATAGTGTAGCCATAAGTACAATAATACTTGGTGATCAAAAGACCACAAACTCTCTTTTGAAAAACTTTTCTTTACAAAACCCTAGAAAATAATATGTAAGATTGAAGCTCAAGGTTTGTAAGTGAAAATAAAACAAAATAGAAGAGAGAATTGATTCAAAAACTTCAAAATAAAACAGAGATTAGAGCACAAGAAACTGAGAGTAAACCACTTCCTTCAAGAATACTCAAACTTTGAAAACTTTGTAATTGTTGTTGTTTTTCACCTCAACCCCAATCACCCCTATATATACGATTTAGGTAGGGATAAAAGGGTAGACATCTATTTGGACTAAGCAGGTATAATTTGACCAAAATCCAGCCTAATCCACGTTTTAAGATAAAAATCACGTTTTAAAACAGGTTTAAAAAACTAACCGTTTGGCCAGAAATGCAGAGCACGGTCGACCGGCCGGTCGACCGGTTTTCAAATATTATGACCGTTGGCTGACTCCGATCGACCGCCCGGTCAATCGACCCAAACCGAGAGTTTGGGTCTGTCAGTCGGTCGACCATAATGGGGGTCCGGTCGACCGCTCGGTTGACCGGGGAACGTGCACACATGCACACCCCATAGGTCAGAACTGCGATCGACCGCGCGGTCGACCGTTCTGACCTGTAACAGAGCCGGTCGACCGCCCGGTCGACCGCAACAGGTCATAAATAGAAAACAGGTTAGAAATCTGATTTGAAGATATGTTATTTTCAAATGGATTTTTGTAAAGGCTTTGTAAAATACAATAAGCTAAGTACGCATATAATGAAATAGGGCTTAGTATTTTATCAAGAGTCAAAAATAATCTTTTTAAAACACGTGCAATTTTGTGTGTAGGGTATTTGAGCTTCAATACTATATACTATTCTTTAACAAACTAATAACACAATAATACCAGGTAGGCGTCTCTGAACCGCGCTCTTATCCTATGAGTGAGTCCTCTTGAACCATCAACCTTGTAACATGCTTGAGAACTCTTGAGCCATCATACCTGTACTAACCTGAAATTCATACTAGATCCTCTATTAGTACCAAATAGCTTTTATATGTTTTGTTATCATCAAAACGCATAACCAGAGAGTGTAACCTTTGGGCCAACAAAAAGATGTTGGTCAGATCATGGATATTTCCATCTATGGTCGATCTGAAAACGAAGACTTAAGGGATGTCGTTATGGGAGAACCTCACAGTCTGTAGAGTATCAACTTTTTCTCCCTTACGGTTAAACAAAAGGGTATTTTCACTCGGACTTTACCTGTTAACATATCTTTTGTCATCATTAACAAAGTAATAGGTAAACTACCACACACATTTATGCTGGTACGCCTAATCATCCCTTTTGATAGAGGTCGTGAGTATTGCTGACCCACTGAACCAAGTGCCTAAAATTTTTTTCATCCAATAGGGAGTCAAGTTACTCTTTTACATATGTAGGCACTAAAATGAGATCCCTGCTACCGTTCATTCTAGAGTATTATGAGTCTCCATATCTAAGTCTGCATTACATTTTCATACACGTGCACGATCTACACATGAGAAATCAGTGATATATTTGAACAATGCAACACTAACTGTAATTTATGAACTTGTGTCAGAAAGTTATTTAAACTCTTAGTGTTGACAACTTAAGATGGTTCGGATTCGTCCGAAACGGTTTCCTCGGGAACTGTTAATGATTTGCATGCTGTAGTGCTGGATTTTTTTGAAATCTTGTAGAATTCAAATTACAATATTCATGTTATATCTTTTAAAGATTTTGAAATTAGTCCTATTTTCAATGTTGGGAATTCAGTGGATTACAGGTATTTGTTTTTAACCCTAACAACCTACTGGTTGTAAGCCTTCCCTGAGCCATTTTTGAGTCCCCACATTGAGTCTACTCACAGATATTCACCCCAATACAACAGCAAAATGTGATAAAAATTTAGATGCTTAAATTATCTGGTGTATTCTAGTGATATCTGATTGTTTGAAATGAATATTACTTATTGAGTAGTGAGTTGCAGCAAGTAGACCCAGCTGTGTTTAAGCATTCCAAGAGCTTTCTACACCAAACTCGATAGAGTCAAGTTTTCTCCCACCTGGGGAGAATGATGCGGACATCCGACGATACCAGATGCGCCACGAGTTATTCGTTTTGTGATCAGAGTCTGTATTTTTATTTATTTGAGTCGAGTATGTTTCTTCTTTGTTTTAGATTTGTATTTCTCTTTTTTTTAATACCACATCGACTATGTGGAGAGCAATCAAAGTCTGTAAGCCTATTTAAGGCATGGTATTGTACTGAAAAAAGAAGAAGATTGATTGATAAAAAAATGAGTCATTTCGAAATGAAAATCTCTTTGCGAGTTCGAGTGTGAACCCTGATCCTCCCGGATTGTGTGTGAAGGCTTAATACAAACTATCTAGTTATCCCCTTATCCACTCTCTCAATCCCAATTATAAATCCTATCTCTAATCCAAAAATCCCACTTCAGCCAAATATCCAAAGAGAATTACAAAATCCATACAAAGCCAAAGCCTTACAATTTCAGCAGCCAAATAAAAAAACCACAACCTTTGCTGCCTCTTTCCTTCCACGTGACAATCCCACAAGCCTGCACCCTTCTTTGTGTCATCACCAGCCAAAGAAAAAGAAACCCATCAATACAACAAACACCCCAAATTCAAATTCCAATTACAAAATCCCTCATCCATCCCTAATCCAAATTTTCCTCTCTATCCCTTATCCTATTACTCAAATCTCTTCCCAAATCTCAACTCACAATTCAAATCACCACCGCATGTAAATCTGTTCTCAGCCAAAGAAACCCAACAAATACAAGAGAAAAGACAAAAAACAGAACCTATCCTTTCCTTCCCTGTTCTCTCACTCACAGCCAATCAATGCCCATTGCATCCTTGCCCTTCCAGTCTCATCTGCAAGCACAAAAGAAAAAAAGAAACCCACAAAATCTGTCGCCCCCTCTCCCTGTTCTCCCATTCACAGCCACAAATTCCCTTCTCCCTTTCTGCATGCGCCAGCACCACCGAATTCCCTCTGCAGCCCTCTCCTTGCGTGGATAGACCTCGCCACGCCCTCGCTCCTTCCGGCGTGCGCCAGCACCAGCCTGCCAGCTACAAGCAGCGCCCCCTATGCCCCTCTCTTCCTTTGCAGGCGCCAATAACAACCAGCACTCGCTTGTTCTTCGCCTCTTCCTCGACTACTGTCGCTGGTTGTCGCAGTCCAACTTTTCACCAACTGGAGCACAACAATGACATCAATATCAGTTTAATCTCCGGTCAAGCAGCAACAACAAAGCCCACAACAATAACATAAGATCGTAGTACAAGAACGGCAAGTTCAAAATACAAGGTCAACAGCAGCGGATACCTGAAAACGAGCTTCTCAGTAGGTATATTTTCATCAATCAGATTATAGTTGGAGTGCACTGAAAATTTATTCTTTAAACTGTTATCATATTGATCTGTTGTCCATTACTACTGATGCTTGTTATTTGCTGATTCTGATATTGTAATTAGGATTGCTCACTTAACTAAATATTGTATTGAATTTCTTGAGATGATAATTATCTAGACTACACATGCAAATGAATTGTTAAAAACCATCGTGTGACAGTACGGGTTTTAGATTTATTTCCTACCAGATCATAAATTTTGGTGAAATGTTGCGGAATTTGTATTTATTGCTGATATACCACACCATAGGGTCCCCGTTTCACATCAGTTTGGTATCAGAGCATGGTTTAGGTAGGGAAACTTCTACATCATACGGTTGTTAGGAATTTTATATTTTCCCTCGCATAAAATAATTTTAAAAAAATTGCAATAGTAACTCTCATCCCACCCCTATGAATTCCCAGCTTGCCAGGGCACTTGCCGCCATTAGTGCTCAACTTGATAACATGATCCAAACGACGGAGTCCTCTAATCAAACCCTAGATAGGATCATCACTAAAGTCGAGAAAAAGTCTGATAACATCAATTCTCCAGTGAATCCATACACCTCAAATGAACTAATTCAAATCGTCGTTGCCAATGACAGATTAAAGGAGGATATTCCGGTGATTAGACTCGACCCTAAAAGAATTAAGCCAGAAAATCCTACTCTCCCAGTAGTCATGCCCGTGATAAAAGAGTCTAGCGACAGAGACTACTCCAAGCTTAGTCCCACGATTAAGTGTTACAAGTATCAAGGCTATGAGCATCTTGCTGCCAACTGCCCAACTCCAGTCAAAGTCGCTCAAGTTAGGAAACCACCTGTAATAAATTCAGAGCCCTTTTCTCCTTTACTACCGACACCACCTTCTCCATTTCCTTTACTGTCAACTCCTACTGTCATTGTCTGCTCTGGTCGTCCACATCTTCCTCCTTTATTGCCGACACCTACCCCTATGATCACAGAGCTTGTTGATGTCATATCTGAAGAACCTATTTGCCCGGTGGAAGAATCAGAAGACTCAAACCTTGACGAAAAGATTACGAGTGATAACCTTAAGGAAACCAATACTTCATGTCCTCTTGAAATCATTCCAGATATTACAAAGTTTACCGATCTCTCTCCTAAAGACAGTACTCTGAATCTCCCCGCAGTCAACCCTATCGTCAAGGAATCTATCGCTGTCTTTTCTAAAAACCTCCCGGATAAGCTATTATTGACGTGTGATATCCAACACGCCATTAAGTTATTCACAGGAGCTAATCTTCCCAACTTGCCACACTCTAGGTTGGATCCTACCAAGCAAATCAAATTTAAAGGGAAAGTTGATGAGTTGTCACTAGAGGTCAACCAATCGTGCCTTGTCCTAATAAACATCCACTTTATGAGGACAAATTTTGGAACAATATAGTGACAAAAGATGTTGGTCAGATCAGGAATATTTCCATCTATGGTCGATCTGCAGTCGAAGACTTAAGGGATGTCGTTATGGGAGAACCTCACAGTCTGCAGAGTATCAACTGTTTCTCCCTTACGGTTAAACAAAAGGTATTTTCACTCGGACTTTACCTGTTAACGTATCTTTTGTCATCATTAACAAAGTAAAGGTAACCTACCACATACATTTATGCTGGTACGCCTAATCATCCCTTTTGATAGAGGTCGTGAGTATTTTTGACCCACTGAACCAAGTGCCTAAAATTTTTTTCATCCAATAGGGAATCAAGTTACTCTTTTGCATATGTAGGCACTAAAATGAGATCCTTGCTACCGTTCATTCTAGAGTATTTTGAGTCTCCATATCTAAGTCTGCATCACATTTTCATACACGTGCACGATCTACACATGAGAAATCAATGATATATTTGAACAATGCGATGCTAACTATAATTTATGAACTTGTGTCAGGAAGTTATTTAAAACTCTTAGTGTTGACAACTTAAGATGGTTCGGATTCGTCCGAAACGGTTTCCTCGGGAACTGTTAATGATTTACATGTTGTAGTGT
Organism: Agave tequilana; assembly: GCA_038442645.1. NCBI lineage: Eukaryota > Viridiplantae > Streptophyta > Magnoliopsida > Asparagales > Asparagaceae > Agave > Agave tequilana. Next base: position 33,541 of record JAVJIF010028022.1, on the reverse strand, counting down.
TGGATTTTTTTGAAAACTTGTAGAATTCAAATTATAATATTCATGTTATATCTTTTAAAGATTTTGAAATTAGTCATATTTTCAATGTTGGGTATTCAGTGAATTACAGTTATTTGTTTTTAACCCTAACAACCTACTGGTTGTAAGCCTTCCCTGAGCCATTTTTTGAGTCCCCACATTGAGTCCACACACATATATTCATCCCAATACAACAACAAAATGTGATAAAATTTTAGATGATTAAATTATCTGGTGTATTCTAGTGATATCTGATTGTTTGAAATGAATATTACTTATTGAGTGGTGAGTTGCAGCAAGTAGACTCAGCTGTGTTTAAGCGTTCCAGGAGCTTTCTACACCAAACTCGATGGAGTCGAGTTTTCTCCCACCTGAGGAGAATGATGCGGACATCCGACGACACCAGATGTGCCACGAGTTATTCGTTTTGTTAATCAGAGTGTATTTTTATTTATTTGAGTCGAGTATGTTTCTTCTTTGTTTTAGATTTGTATTTCTCTTTTTAGTCCCACATCGACTATGTGGAGAGCAATCAAACTCTGTAAGCCTATTTAAGGCATGGTATTGTACTGAAAAAAAAGGTGAAGATTGATTGTAAAAAAAAATTGAGTCATTTCAAAATGAAAATCTCTTTGTGAGTTCGAGTGTGAAACCTGATCCTCCCGAATTTTATGTGTGAAGCCTTAATCCAAACTATCCAGTTATCCCCTTATCTACTCTCTCAATCCCAATTACAAATCCTATCTCTAATCCAAAAATCCCACTTCAGCCAAATATCCAAACAGAATTACAAAATCCATACAAAGCCAAAGCCTTACAATTTCAGCAACCAAATAAAAAAAAACCACAACCTTTGCTGCCTCTTTCCTTCCACGTGACAACCCCACAAGCCTGCACCCTTCTTTGTGTCATCACCAGCCAAAGAAAAACAAACCATCAATACAGCAAACACCCCAAATTCAAATTCCAATTACAAAAACCCTCATCCATCCCTAATCCAAATTATCCTCTCTATCCCTTATCCTATTACTCAAATCTCTTCCAAATCTCAACTCACAATTCAAATCACCACCGCATGTAAATCTGTTCTCAGCCAAAGAAACCCAACAAATTCAAGAGAAAAGACAAAAAACAGAAACCTATCCTTTCCTTCCCTGTTCTCTCACTCACAACCAATCAATGCCCATTGCATCCTTACTCTTCCAGTCTCATCGGCAAGCACAAAAGAAAAAAGAAACCCACAAAATCTGTCGCCCCCTCTCCCTGTTCTCCCATTCAGGGCCACAAATTCCCCTTCTCCCTTTCTGCATGCGCCAGCACAAGAGCCAACACCACCGAATTCCCTCTACAGTCCTCTCCTTGCGTGGATAGACCCCGCCCCGCCCTCTCTCCTTCCTGCGTGCGGCAGCACCTGCCTGCCAGCCACAAGCAATGCCCCCTATGCCCCTCTCTCTTCCTTTGCAGGCGCCAATAACAACCAGCACACGCTTGTTCTCTGCCTCTTCCTCAACTACTGTCGCTGGTTGTCGCAGTCCAACTTGTCACCAACTGCAGCACTACAATGACATCAATATTAGTTTAATCTCCGGTCAAGCAGCAACAACAAAGCCCACAACAGTAACATAAGATCGTAGTACAAGAACGACAAGTTCAAAATACAAGGTCAACAGCAGCGGATACCTGAAAACGAGCTTCTCAGTAGGTATATTTTCATCAATCAGATTATAGTTGGATTACACTGAAAATTTATTCTCTAAATTGTTATCATATTGATCTGTTGTCCGTTACTACTGTGAGAATGTGTGTGAACTAATGATGCTTGTTATTTGCTGATTCTGATATTGTAATTAGGACTGCTCACTTAACTGAATATTGTATTGAATTTCTTGAGATGATAATTATCTAGACTACACATGCAAACGAATTGTTAAAAACCATCGTGTGACAGTACGGGTTTTAGATTTATTTCCTACCAGATCATAAATTTTGATGCAACGCTGCGGAATTTGTATTTATCGCTGATATACCACACCATTGGGTCCCCGTTTCACATCAAAACCGGTCAAGGAAAAATGCACTAACCATTTTACTGAAACTTAAGCGAAGATAAATAGCCTTTCAATGTGAAAAACTCAAGCTTCCTGCAACCATGAAATCTATAGGATTTTGACTCCTAATATGGGGTTCATAGCCTATACCAGAAAATACTTACCAAGACACACTGGACAAGAAGGCTGTTCTGCTGAACTTGCAAGTGAACCCTGAGCATGTTCTATTGATCCTGTGTACTGTACATCCACGGTATAAAGGATGTGACAGACATCAACCTGTACAAGATAAAACATACAAAGTAACATGTAGTATTTAGATTTTAGAAAGAATTTTAATTTTTGTAATAAGAGTTCAAAGATTATCAACCTCCAAAGACGAGAACCTCTTCCCATTGAAATGCTTAAAGAAACTGTCTGCAAAACTTTGGTCATCAAACCTTATAAGAACGCTATACTGATCATCCTTCCCATCATTCCTAAAATAACCAGACAGAAACCACCATCAATTCAATAATTTTTTTTATTTTTGAAAAAACAAGGACTTCTCACAAAGAAAGATGGGGGTGGTGAATGATTCACTTACCTCACAATTCGCATTTCAAGCATGTGTTGAATGAAAGAACCACAAAACTGGCAGAAATCGGCATATGTCATGTGGTTTGGAACAGCCAACACACAAACAAGGGGCTTTCGTCCCACCTGAAATTATCATTTCCTGGTCAAATAAAACCTATAATCCCCAATTGTTGGCCTTGAGCTACTTGGAAAGACAAAGAAACAACAAACTGTAGATTACAATCATATTCAACATATTAAAGAAGATAAAGAGATATTCTTCCACCTAAGAAAGTCAATTCATAGAATTACAGTCAATAAAGACAGTAAAATTCCCAGTCCTTGGCATTACTATTCTTTCTTTCTTTTTTCCCTGAGGGTTTGAACCCTTTATTTTCAATACACAGAAACAGCATTCTTCCAATGAAGAACTATTGGAACCCCATAATTTCCAATTACTGACCCATTCTACAAAGGAAGAGAACATACGCTCCCACCAAGTTCTACAAATAAGAAAGATTCTACCGGACTCACACAAGCAAATTCTGCTCTTGTAAAATTCTTGCGTAAATTTCCTTCCTAAATTTCCCTCGGACAAAATAAACACATTTATTCCCAACAAATTCTACATGTCAAAGAAAGGGAAAAATACTTTTTCCTTTCCCAGAAAATTCAATACTTGATCAAGTAACACCTAGAATTCCAAATCTTCCCCCAAGAAAGATATCCAGAAGAGAGAATGAGCTTCTACTTCCGGCAGAAAACCTCAAATCCCAGTAATAAAAACCAAAATTACAAGAACTTGTTCCCTACTGTTTTGGGAAAATCAAGTTGTAACCAATCACAAGCTTGAATTTAGCAAAGCTAAACCCTAGAATTTTCTAATTCTTGCCCAGTCTTCTCAAGGGTAGAAAAATTAGAAGAACCAAAAATTTCTGTCACGTTCAGTAGGAAACCGACGTAAAAACCCTAGAATTCCATCTCTCGGCCTCAGATTGAGGTATCAAACTATCCTCAACACAAAAACCCTAGAATTCGCAATTTCTCGTTCTGGGGATTCTTCTAAAGAAAAAGGAAAAGAAAAACACCAGAATTTGATCAAATCTAAGGCATCAGCATAGCAAAAGACAGAGAGAGAGAGAGAGAATCAGAGAGTAATTTATACCGGGAGGTCGCCGGCGGAAGAGGAGTCGTCTGGGTAGAGGTGCATGATGCCGCGCGTCTCCTCTATCCTAGGATTTCCGGACGAGAAGTGGACGGCCTGAGTGGCGGCGGAGGGCGAGGGGAGGAGGAAGGCGGGTTCCTGCGCGGCGGCCGCGCCGCTGGTCGAGGTGGCGGACATCGTCTCGGCGACGACTCGCAACCGTCAAGATTCGCCGCTTTCTCACTCCCGTATCTCTCCGTTGATAGCAACTCGTCGGTCGCAGCGACTCGACACTGCTATAATCCTATTATACTTGTACCGCTGGCAGACAACTACACAAAGCGGGGCCCACCCAGCTGCCAGTAAATGTGAGTGTGGCTAATTTGATAGGTGTCTAAATTTTCTCATATGAGTCCCAATCAAAATGAGACTCTAATTTCTGAATAAAAATTTGATTATTTTTGGACCAAGAGAATAAAATTAGTATATCGTAGCTGTCGGTAGGAAACTGGCCGATTGGTCAAGAGGAGGAGAGTGAGGAGGAAGAAAAAGAAAGAGGAGAAAGAAGGAAAGGGGAGCAGAGAGGGAAAGAAGACGGAGAGAGTTGACGCTGCTCTCTCTCTCTTGCGGATGAAAACGGACGGACGGACAAAGTTTCTATATGAGTTATGAGAGAAAGCCTCACTTTAGTCGGTTTTGATTATTATAGTTTATTTATTATTATTATTATTAAATGAGAAAATCAATCTAGATTTTTTTTAAGATTTGATTTAAATCTGATATATTAACACATGGCTAAACAAATAGATTTTGGGGGATTTCGTTTCAGCCACCTAAGTCAAACAGTAATTAGGAAAAAATTCACTCGCATAATTTTATTCGGTTCAGTCACCTCCTTTTTTAAAGTAACAATGCCCGCTCATGTGTCAAGCTTTGAAGTGCTCACCTGCGGCAAAAAAGGAAAATGCCTTAGTAATCGCTTCAAAAAAAACGAACCATTTAGAAAATACCCTATTTCTGAGGGCTGCGACTATGATCGTCGTCCTCACAAAAGTGTCTCGTTTCTGAAGATTGTGGCTATGATCGCAGTCCTCACAAAATTTATGAGGACTGAGATCATAATCGCAGCCCTATTTCTGAGGACTGAGATCATAATCGCAGTGCTAATAAAATGCACTATTTGTGAGGACTGCGATCTCACAAAAATATCATGCTTCTGAGTCTTTATAGAATTGCGAACATGATTGCAATCCTCTTTATTAGGAGTGCGACCATGAACACAGCATTCACAAAAAATGTTTATATTTAATCTTTTATGAGGACTGCGATCATGACCCCAGTCCTGAAGGAGGAGGTCGCAGTCCTCACAAAATATCTTATTTTTGAGTTTTTGTGAGAATTGTGATCATGATCACAGTCCTCTTTATTAAGGATGCGAACATTATCGCGATCCTCTTTATTAGGGCTGTGAACATGATCACAGTCTTCACAAAATGCTCTATTTCTGAGTCAGTTCTCATAGAGGACTGCAATCATGAGTCACAATTCTCATATCAGCATCGCCATCATCAGCTGACTCTCATCCACTGACATCAAATGATCCCTAATACTTTCTAGATTTAAACACAAATAAAACTCATCGTGAGCACGAACAAACGAGATCTGAAAAGGTCGATCCCAAAAAAAAATTTCAAGAGCTCCATCCCTGCCCCCTTCCAACCCCCACGGCGAACTGATCGCGCAGGTTGACCAGCGAATAACTCTGCGTCAGGGTCAAGGTTGAGGGAAGAGCAATGTTGGGGGTGATAGAAAAGGATAAAAAGGGAAATAAAAATACATAAAGAAGTGGTGGTTGGGAGAAATCAGTATTGTTGAAACTTAGATTTTTGATGATAACAATTATGATTCAGTTACATTGGAGCTCAATCTAAAGAGCTAGTACTGAGTTCTTGCAGCACAAGATTATACAAGGATATTTACTATTTTGTGTATTTTTATAAGATTATTTAAAGCCTTGATCACATACAAAATAGTTTTATAGTCGATTTATCCCCTTCTATAGTCGACTAACATATCATATAATCGACTTACTATATTATATAGTCAACTAAGTGTATTCACAAAAAATTATATGTTCTCTGTTTTTCATTTAGACTCAAAGTTAGTCAACTAATCCCCTTATATAGTCACTAGTTTAATTTTCAGAGACCTATCAATCTGTGTCAGATTAATATAGTCGACTTGGTCTTTAAGTTAGTCGATTAACTTAGGCAAAATTTCTTATACTAGTTGACTAATCTCATACCCTAGTCGACTGAGTTCAGTTTCTAACTGTTATTCAGTTTTTAATATTCTGGTATTTTCTCCAACGTTTTGATTTTCAAATTTGAGTTGATAACTTCCTTAACTGACCATTGATTTCACCTATAAAGTGGGATGTTGTCCTTGGATGAATTCACCAATTCAAATCATTAGTTTTCTGTCCAAAACTCTGTTCAAAAGTACTGTTTTCTAGAAAACTATTCTCTACTTTCTATTCTTCACACAATTCTAAATCCCTTATGAAAAATTCTGAGAGTCCTCCTATAAGATTTCTTGTTCACAATCACGTACAAGTTTCAAGACTTACAGGCTATATTGTAATCCATCAAAGAAAGTGTCTTCTTTGTGTAAAGAAGAGTTGTACATATTTGACAAAAGGTGTTTTATCAAGTGGTGTACAGGAGTTGATTTTGGGGTGTATCAAAATCAGAATAAGAAAAATCTCAAGCGAATTGCTTGGAGACTGGATGTTGGTCACAAGAGTCCAACCAGGATAAAATCTCTCTTGTTTGTTTTTACATTTTTCTGAGATTTATTTTGTACATTTTACTTTCCTGCAAGTTGTTATTAAAAGTTTATAAACACTATTCATCTCCTTTTTAGTGTTTGTGTTGCCTTGTTTATAGATCCTATATTTGGTATCAAAACTGTATTCAAAGATGGCAACAAAATTTTCTTCATTAAAATTCAAGGAAGGACATTCTACACAACGTCCACTATTGTTTGCTGAATCAAACTACAGCTACTGGAAGTGTAGAATAAAGATCTATTTATAATCACTCAACTATGAACTTTGAAATATAGTGGAAGCACCATACACTAAGCCTACCACTAATTATAATGCTTGAAGTGAAGAACAAAAGATGTCTGTCAATCTTAATGCCAAAACAATGAACACACTTTTCTGTGCCTTGAACAAAGAAGAATTCAATTGTGTGTTAACGGCCAGATCTGCAAATCAGATATGGCAGATTTTACAGATAACACATGAAGGTACCAATAAAGTTAAAGAATCTAAAATTTCTATTCTTATTCACAGGTTGAACTCTTCAAAATGAAGGAGAATGAAACCATTGCAGAAATGGTTACAAGATTTACTGACATTACAAATTCCTTAGTAGCCCTTGGAAAGGAGTACAAGCAAGTTGAAAAACTTAGATTCTCCGTGCACTCATATCAGATTGGGTTGCAATAGAAGAAGAAAATGATCTCTCAACAATGTCATTAGAAAATCTTATTGGTAATTTAATGGCATATGAAGTTCAACTTGAAGATAGGAAGAAGGATGAACAACAACTTCAATCGAAGAAGAAATTACTTGCCTTTCATACATCCTCAGATTTGGACAATTCAGACGATAATGAAGATAAAATGGCAATGATCTCAAGAAAATTTAGGAAGTTCTTGAAATAAGATAAGTTTAATCATCTTTGTTTTAAGTGTAATAAATCAGGTCATATAAAGAAGGATTGCCCATTGCTAAAATACAAAGAGAATTTCAAGAATTTCAACAAATTCAACAAAGAGAAGAAAGATTATCATGCAACTTGAGAGGCTAGTGATTCATCTTCCTCTGATGAAGAAGACGCCACTGAAACTGCCAATGTCTGTTTTATGGCTCAAGAAGATGAGGTACAAAAGTATGCTGAATTATTGGATACATTTAATTAACTATGTGATAATTTAAGAATAAAAAGATTTAAAATAAAGTTTTAACAAAAGAAAATGAAAAATTGAACAGAGAAAATTTACTTCATATTTCTCAAATGTCTTCCTGAAATTCTCAAAATTTTGATTTTGAAAAAGTTATTTCATCTTTAAAAAAAGATAATGAGAATTTCTTAAAAGAGAATGCTTTGCTTAAAAGAAACAGTTTCTTTAAATTCTGAAATTTCTATTTTAGATAAAAAAAATGACAAGTTTCATAATTAAATATGAAGAAACTTTAAAAAATGTAACAAAATTTAATAAGGAAAAAGAGAATCTAAATGATTTATTGTCATATCAAAAGATTTCAAATAATCATTTGGTATTGAAATTTCAAGAAATAAATTTGAAAAACCTACACATATTTACAAAAAGAATAATTATAATTCTTTTGTTAAGAAAAACATTAATATTGTTTCTGAAAAACACCTAGAGGGAGGGTGAATAGGTGTTAATTCTAATCTAATGATCTTTTTAAACAAGTATGTATATATGATGCAACCGGTCACTCAAAACAAGAAATTGAAGCCGAATTCCCCGTGAAGGGCTCTAGAACTTCTCCTCTTTGATTCTTCTAGATTATGAGTTGAGGCGCGTAATTGCTTTCTTATTGAGATGAGTAAAGACCGAAAAATGCAAGTAAGTGAAATGGGTGCAATAGGTGCAAACAAGAGATATCACAAGATAGAAATATAAAGCAATAAAAAGTAATAAAGAAAGCAATCGCAAACACAAGGAATTTGTTTCGAGGTTCGAGCCACCGCTCTACGTCCTTGCCTCCACCACCGCGAAGGATTTCTACTAAATCCGCAAAGGGAATTACAAGAAGTCTACAGAAGACCGGAGTACCGAACTCCCACCAATCCAATCCTCTACACAAGAGGGATCTCAACACAAAGAAAGTACAAGTAACAAGGTGATCAAAAAGACCACAAACTTCTCTCTTACAACTCCTTATAGAATGGGTGAGATTTTTGGCTCAAGAAGTGAAGTGAGAAAATCAGTTGTAAATTAGTAAGAAATAGCTTGAAAATAACTGAAAAAACTTTAATCAAGAATGCACTTAGGAAGAGAGAGCTTTGAAAAACTTTTCTTTCTTTTGGAAACTTGAAAATAATAGGAATTTTTCTTGAATTTAACAAGGGATCAATGCCATCTATTTATAGGGATTAGAAGAGATTTAATCATCATTAAAACTAGTTTAATAGGTTAGGAAATAGCCCCAAAAATTCAGAGATAGCTGACACAAATATCACAATCAAATCCAAGAAACAAAACTCAAGAAACTAGCCGTTGGGGCTGCTGGCGACTGTCAGTCGACCGGCCCAGTCGACTGGCAGTCTAACTTGGCAACTAGCCACTAGACTCAGTCGAACGATTGGTCGACCGGAGGCTAAACAAAAACAATTCTTTGTTCTGTTGGTCGACTTGCCCGGTCGACCGACAAAACCCGAGAGCAAGGGTCTGTCAGTCGGTCGACCGGTCCGGTCAACCGGCAGATGTGCACAAACGTGCATGCCAAAAACACAAGGCCCGATCGACCAGTGCGGTCGACCGATCAGGCCTGAACTAGAGCCGGTCGACCGCCCGGTCGACCGTTGGGCCTGAAACAGAATTTTTATAGGAAAATTTTGAACTTAGAAGAATTTTTAAAATAATTTTAAATGGCTATATGATTAAGTAGCATGCTATAAGGGTTGGTATACATGACATAAACAAGATGTAAAAATATAAAATATTTAGAGACATGTATAATAACAAGACATGCACCTAATCCAACTATCCAAAACAAAAACCGTATTTTGAAAAATGAAAATGTGTGTGTTTCTTGAGCCAACTTATCATAACCTCATTTTTTAACAAACTAGTTCTTACAAAGATTCTAGGTGACTACAAGTTCTTCAAGTTAGGGCTCCTCCATATGCAAGCTTGAATCCTTGAACCCGAATCGAATCAACTTGAGTCAAAAATACCTTCCTTTTAGGGAAGAAGAAATCTTGAAACCTTAGAACCCTGAAACACACTTAAACACTAAAATATGATTAGTACAAATAACTATATATGTTTTGTAATCATCAAAACTCAACAACCGGTTGATTGTAACCTTGGGCCAACAGTTTCAAAAAGATCTAGGTATAAATATGTATAGACCTAAAAATCTAAATATTGTGGATAAAAATGCCTATATTGCATCATATATACATCAATTTTGTGATTCTTGTAATTATTTTTACATTAACAGGTGGACACCAAATTCAAATTGGGTTTGGATTCCTAAAGACTAATCTTTTTTAGATCATGTCGTGATGGATAATATATAAAATATTTTATCTTATAGGTACCTTATAAAGAAAAGTAAATACTTGATAGTGGTTATTTCCAAACACTTGGTAATGCAAAATATAATGTTCATATATGTATGTCATGATGTATTTTATGCAGGGGGAGAACAGTTGTTTATATATATATGTTATATCTATTCTCTGCAGGGGGAGTTTGTGTACACAACTTGTCATCATCAAAAATGGGGAGATGTTGGAACTTAGATTTTGATAATAACAATTGTGATGCAAGTACATTATAGCTCAATCTAAAAAAATTAGTACTGAGTTCTTGCAGCACAATATTATACAAGGATATTTACTATTTTTGTGTATTTTTAGAAGATTGTTTAAAGCCTTGATCACACACACAAAATAGTCTTATAGTCGACTTATCCTCTTTTATGGTCGTTTAATACATCCTATAGTCGACTAACTATATTATATAGTCGACCAAGTGTATTCAAAGAAAATTATCTATTCTCTGTTTTTCAACTGTACTCAAAGTTAGTCGACTAATCTCCTTATATAGTCGACTAGTTTTAATTTTCAGACACCTATCAATCTGTGTTAGATTAATATAGTCGACTTGCTCTTTAAGTTAGTCGACTAATCTAGGCAAAATTTCTTATACTAGTCGACTAATCTCATACCCTAGTCGGCTATGTTCAATTTCTGACTGTTATTCAGTTTTTGATATTCTAGTGTGTTTTCCAACATTTTGATTTTTAAATTTGAGTTGATAACTTTCCTAACTGACTTCACCTATAAATAAGAATGTTGTCCTTGGATGAATTCACCAATTCAAATCATTAGTTTTCTATCCAAAACTCTATTCAAAAGTTCTATTTTCCAGAAAACTATTCTCTACTTTCTATTCTTCACACAATTCTAAATCCCTTGTGAAGAATTCTGAGAGTCCTCTTATAAGATTCCTTATTCACAATCACGTGCAAGTTTTAACGCTTATAGGCTACATTGTAATCCATAAAAAAAGTATCTTCTTGGTGTAAAGAAGAGTTGTACAGATTTGATAAAGGGTACTTTGTCAAGTGGTGCACAAGAGTTGATTTTAGAGTGTATTAAAATCAGGATAAGAAAAATTTCAAGCGGATTGCTTGGGGAGTGGACGTAGGTCACAAGGACTGAATCATGATAAATCTCTCGTGTTTGCATTTGCATTTTTTTGAGATTTATTCCGTGCATTTTACTTTCTTGCTAGTTGTTATTAAAAGTTTATAAATACTATTCATCTTCTTTTTAGTATTTGTGTTGCCTTATTTATAGATCCTACAAGTATATGCTAACGTGGATGGGGCTGTAGCGAACAAAATTATGAACCTAAGTTTTTTTTCTTAATCATGAAGTGAAGTAGGGGGCCGTAGTAAAATTTTTCTAGATTCTAATACTAGTAAATAAATTGTTTAAAGTTTCCTAATAACCAGGGATAATGAAACGCTACTTCTCTTTCCTCTTAGAAGAGGGAGTGGGTCACAGAATTTATTGGAGTCACAAAAAGTTAAATATTAAAATTTTTTAATATTAATATAAAAAATATTACAAATTTGTATGACCACAAAATTAACTGTAACTGGGCTGTAAGTGAGTGGTAACTGAGTTGCAAGTGAGTGTTAGTTGAGTTACGCAAGTCTTTTACGAATTACGGTCCAAACAAACGTCGTAGTTGTAACTGGGTAGTAAGTCATTTACGAATTACGGAGTTTTACGCAAAACAAACGGCCCCAAAGCTGATTTGTGGCTAACACCCTTGTTGGCTTTTACGTGTGCGTGTCAGTCGAAAGCTGAGAGAGTTTTTCTATATATATATATATATATATATAGAAAAAGAAAAAGGTAGACGAAAAATAGTATTTTTTTTCCTGATTCTTCAGCGTGAGATTAATTTCCATATTTTATAGTGGAGGATTTATCAAATTCGAAGAGGTAACAATTATATTTTCCCCTCTTCTTTCATTATTGGTGTCTCAAATCAAATATTTTTTTTAGAAAAATAGTGGATTAGATTGAACTTGGTTTTCTTTTGTTTCCAAATTGAAAGAATTCCTTCACGTAAATTCTTAGCGTGTTTTACTTGCGATATTTATTTTCTACTATACATTTATTCCCATTGGTGGATTATTGCTCATGAAAATAAACATCGAAAAAAATAACTCGCCAGAGAAGAAATCAAAGATGAGCACGATATGACCGTCGATGTCAGAAACGTTACTAGAGAGAGATAAATTGTCGATGTTTAAGAAAGAATTTAGGGTGAAAATTCTATCAGAAGCAATGAATGGTCCTCGTAATAAAGATGACTATCTTTGAGCCAGCTCACAGAGAACACATTACGTGAGATCGACATTGAGCCAATGTTGATTATAACTTGCTTGGCTCATGCAACATACACTTATGGATCAAGATCTGCATTTCCTCATGAAAGTTCAGCCTTTTGTTCTGAAAGAGTATCATTGCTATATAGCCATTTTTGCATGACGACTCCCCTTATTACACGAAGGCAACAGTGATCATTAGCAGTCTAAGCGAAATGGTTGGTTTCGATGTCATTGCTGCAGTGATCAATCTACAAATGAATGGTAACAGTGAGCACGTGAGAGAGATGGTTGCCACAGTCATTGATATCATTGATTCTTCGCAGGCATCCATGCATCCTATCATTCCTTGAAGAGGCTCGTCAGAATGAGGAGTCTTGGAGAATTCGCTATGCCACAGTCAAAACAGTGGAGCAGGTTGTTACTCGCACAAGATGTGCTCCGTGACCACGTCTGAAATCACTCGTGAAGATCATAGAGCAGGCCTCGCTCACAAGGACATAGAGGTGGAAAGAGTCATTGCATTGTCTTTCGTATTACTGTTGGGTATTCATGTGGGATTATAATTTCACATTGGAAAGTGAGTAAAAAAGTGATAGAAGTTAAATATAAAGTTGAGTCTTTACGTATCAGCTTAAGATTTTGAGTCAGATTGGTCATCATTTTTTTAAGGTCCATCGTTTTCCTCCATGGAAGCCTAGATAACTCCGATGAGATCCTCACGAATGATCGAGATGAGGCATATTCACATATGAATGGAGAGATTGTTGGGTATTCATGTGAGAATATACTCACATTGAAAAAGAATATAAAAGTGATAAACTTAAATAAAAAATTAAGACCTTTACCTATCAACCCAGCTTAAACTTTTGGGACATATTAGTTCCTAATCTTTGTCTAAGGGCCATCGTGTTCCCGTGGAGGCCCATGTAACTCCTCAGCAATCACTTGCCAAAGTAGTTGTAGCTCCCACTGACTACAAGACAAAGTATGTATCAAGATAACGTGTGTTCAAAGATAATGAAGGGTCATGGTTAGCACATCACGAAGAGAGCATAATAGCAGCATTGGTGAAGTTATTGTTGGTCTTTTTGGGTGCCTCACATTCATTAAAGAAGACTATGCGACAAGGTGAAAGAGATTCCAACAGATTATGCAGTCAAAACTGTTAAGTTGTGGAGCCTAATTATTACCTGACGATTTGTCACCCTACGCAAAGTCATTTGTATCGCCTCGCCCAGGCGGGTACGGAGATGTTACTGTGAAATACATAGACAGGGCAAAAATACCCTCAAATATGTACGCTAAGCATCAGTACAGGGAAGAATCAGAGTACGAAACACAATGATAATATACATTCTAACAAAATAGTACAAGTATAAAGTTTATCATAGAGCGTGATCCAATATTACCTAAATATTATATCACGAAGGCACATATTTTAGATTACAAGGTATGGACATGCTCACGAGCAAGAAAAGGAATCTCGTGAGCTAGTCAAGAGAGAGCATGAAGGAAAGGAGCTACAGCTGATCCGCTCGCTCCTAAGAAAAGCCTGATCTTCTACGGACGAGTCCACTATGCTTCCGCCGCGTCTCCTGAGATCTGGACATGTAGGTCCAAGGATTGGCAGAAAGCAACCTAACGAGCACGTAAAATGAAGCCAAGTGGTGTGCACAGACAAACACACATGTACAGGATCATAATGATGTGTTCTCAGTCATGCAAGCACAAACCAGTAAATAAGAAATCAGGAAATAATATAGTAAACACAGACATGGTATCATGCAAGTGGCGAGCAATAAACTTGTAATACCCCGTTCCAGGAATACGTACTTAGTTGCGTATTCAGTTTTTTCGATCGTATTTTTCGATTTACTTCCTGTATTTGACCGATTTCAGTTTTAAAAATCATTTTCCAATATTATATATTTTCTATGATTTTCTGAAATTTTCCTGAATTTAATTAAATATTTTCAAAACCGGTGTCGACCAGTGCCGCTGATCGATTCTCGGATTTTTAATTCACAAACAGTTAGGAATTTCTAGAAGGTCCTTTAGACTTTATTTCTTAGAATCATATTTTCTATCTAAATACTTTTTTTGAGGATTTTATGAATTTATGAAAATTCCATCGGAGTCGGTAGGTAACTGATTCCGGGATTTTTAGTTTTAAAACTATAAATTATTTCTTAAAACGGATTTCACTATGATACTTAGTATTATATTCTTGATTTTTGGTAATTATTTCGGGTCGTTTCGAGACACTTGAATTTCGGACGATTCCTGTTTTTCCCGAAAGATTTCCGCGTCTGCAACTGAATCCCGGGAATCCGCCACTTTCATTATTTTCAAATTCTCTTCCAAGAAAATATCTCCTCATATGAATTTCTTTTCCTTTTTCCTTTTCCTTTATTTCTTTCCTTCCTCCACAAGCCAAAGCCTTTTCCTATTTTCCAAATTCCAACAATTCCAATTTTTCCTCTCCACACACTTCCACCAACCTCCACCATTAATGCCCCCTTTCTCTCTCTCCTCCATGGCCGGCCAAGTGGCCAAAAGAGGGACACTCATCCCCTCCTCCACTTTGCAAAAACCCCCCTCTCTTCTATCTTAATTGCATCTCCTTCACAATCCAAAACCCTATAAATATCTTTCCTTTACATTTCATTTCCTTTTTTCATTTTCTCTTCACCAAGAGCCAAACCCTAGCCACCTCCATCTCCTTCATCTCCACCACCACAACTACTCCAACCTCTTCCCTTCATCTTCCTCCTCCTTCATCTCCATGGGAAGCACCACCAAGGTCATCAACTCTACCAAAACCCAACTTCTTCTTCATCATCAACTTCCATCACTACCACCATCACTCCATTACCAACCACTCCTTTTGGTGAGTAATTTTACTTACCTAGACTTGATTAATTCTTAGGATACTTGTATTTTCATATCATGTATACTTAGGTCTTCAAATCATGCCATTTGATTATCAAACACACAACCAGAAATCTGTTCTGTATGCTGTTTCCAGACGATTAGTCGACTTGACCTATAAATTAGTCGACTAGAAACCCTTAGTTGAAACGTAACCTTTTCTGGAACACAGTTTTAGTCGACTTAGGTTATTTATTAGTCGACTAGAAACCTCGATTAGTCGACTACTCCCTTGACCCTAGTCGACTAACCTTTCCTGACTCAGAAACCCAACTCTCTGTTACTCAGTATTAGTCGACTTGACATGACTGTTAGTCGACTTGAGATGTCTGTTAGTCGACTACTCTTTCCACCTAGTCGACTAACTTTTCCTGAATCAGAATATCAACTCTCTGGAACCCAGTTTTAGTCGACTATACCAGACTGTTAGTCGACTTGAGTCCACTATTAGTCGACTACTCTCCCACCCTAGTCGACTAACTTTGGCTGTTTGTCTTAGCTGATTTCTTTCTTGAGTATGAACCTTATCCTCTAGACTTGTATCATATATTGGTATTGCTTGACTTGTCTATTGACAAACATCATCTTCCCTTCTCTCTTTCTCTCTCCTTTTCACTCTACATATTTATATATCATATATTATGGCGCATCCCGAGCTTCCGTGGATTTTGGATCTTTTGGCATATTGGTAATTTAGGCGAGTAGTCTCGCTCTTCGCTCTTCTCTATTTGATATCCCGTTTCGTCGGGACGATAAGTATTTCGCTTCTTATTTCCATATTCATGTTTGCCCTGCAATTGCTTATATTATGGTAGCTTCATCTTGTACTTGTGCCATGCTATTGATATGCTTACTTCTTTATCATATACCATGCGTGGCCGACCCTTCGTGGTCGTTGGACTTTGAGTTACTTCCATGTTACCATTTGCCATTACTTCAGACCTGTCAGTTACATGCTACCTTTTAACACATGTATATCACTTTGACAACCGTGTTATCACCTGACCATCTGACATGCCACTAATTGGCAAGACCTTCTTGTTATGTCATGACTTACCAGATTATCATCCATCTCTTATCATGTTTAGTTACTTGCTAAATATCATCATCCTGTCATGCTATCACTCAACACCCAGCATGATATACTTGACCTTGTGACTATCATGTTTACGGGAATCCTGTCTTGTTATTATGGAACTAAGTGCCACACAGAGCAAAGTGCCACAGCATACTCGGTGGGGGCCACCTCTTGAATCTGTGGGGGCCACCTCTAGAATCCATCCCCTCAGAACAAAGTGCCACACCATACTCGGTGGGGGCCACCTCTTGAATCTGTTGGGCTATTCCTGTTATGTCCAGTTATTCCCGTAATCTGATAATTATGTTAATAAGCCATAAAAGGGACAACTTGTATGGGGAATGGGAGGAAATGATGGATGCCGGAATGATACCTTGCTTATAGTAGTGGAATAAAATATTGACGATTCGTGTTAGTGGGACTTTGGGCCCACAGAAGATGCGTGTTAGGGGGACTTAGGGCCTCCAAACTGGTCCCAGGTGTATGGGAACTACTATAAGAAGCTCTATCAGTTCTCCATCTATTTCCAATAACAACCTTGCTTTACTCGGATATGGATCTATGTGCGTTAGGACGCTAGTTCACATAGCTAGATATCAAGGTAAGACAAGTAATAATAATAATAGATTCCAGTTATTGATTCTTGTTACACTTGCTATGCATGTTATGATTTCCGATATGTATTCCCGTTTGACTGTTATATGATTTGCAACTCTGATTCTATACGCTTGGATTTCTGTGGCATGAGATAATGGTATATAGATGAGGGTTTCCTTGTTTGGATTATTCCTTCGATGTATTAGTCTCATGGGACCGTGACTTAAGCGTATACAATCACTTTTGCTTGTAATCAGCTTTACTCTGGATTTCCTGTTTTATGATGATTATGTCATACCCGTTCATATATACTTCATTTGTGTTCTAATCCTCCTGTCTTCTGTACTTGACACCTGTGCTCCTCCTGACTCGCCACCTGGCATCCATATTCCTACTCGCCTGGGGAGTTTCACTGACTCCCCTGGATTCTCATGTCCAGGTTATGGAGCCCGGAGCGTGTGGATTCTCCCCGTTACTGCTCAGAGTGGCGCAGCGGTAGCGTGGATCTCCAGCCGACCGTCCAGGGCCACATCCTTCCAGGCCCCCTATATGCCTCTCGAGTTTCCTCTTAGCAAACTCGTGAGTGCCCTTTTTCTATTCATACTTGTACATTTCCTTGTATACTTGTATGTGAGCGCCCTTTTATGCTGTTCATATATGTATATCTCTTGTACTCTCGCATTTGCGCATATCTGTGATGTATTATTATTGTAATATTCATCACCTCTGGTGATAACTCTGTGATTGTATATATATATGTGTGTTGGAATGTATAATGCACCATTTGCTTCCGTACTCTGATTCTTGTCTGTACTGATGCTTAGCGTATATACGGGAGGGTAGTTCTGACCTACGTATATACGTTGCAGTGACGTCCCCGTATCCGCCGGGATCGGGGCGTTACAGGATGGTATCAGAGCTTAGGCTCTAACTTCCTCAGTACGTCCAGAGGGCAAATTAATGGTAAAGAGATTTGCAACTGGAATACATGAGTCTTGGTTATACATTCCAACTACAAGTGCAGAGTTATCTATTTCTTGACTATCCTTCCTTTGATTCTTAATTCCTCCTATCCTTTCCCTGTTTTGGTTTTATGAAGCCTTTATACTAACTTAAGATATGATTAGACTAGAGAGGTAGTGGCTGGTTCTGAATGAAGCTATTATGTGATCTCTTCGGTGAATTCTATGAAGCTTGGTATTCTCCAGATCGATCTTGATCTGGCTATCTTTCAGAAGTCAGCATTCGGAATTCTCTGCGGATATTCTTTCAGAGTGATTGGTGCCTGGTATTCGGGATTCTTAATTATCGGTCTTCTTTGTTATTATGCTCAGGACTATCAAGGTTTTCTTTATTTTCGGTATTCTGGCTCATTTATTGCACAGCCACGACATCAGCAGTATTATTCAACATTATTCGAAGATTTATACAGCCGGAAGTGCGGAGGATGATTAATGTTCAGTTGACTTGAGAGCCCTACCTATAGTGCTTCATATCTTAATTGGTATAAATTCCACCGCTGTCCCCTTGTATTCAATTTACCCCTTAACGAAATTGCGAGGACGCAATTTTTTGTAAGGTGGGTGGATTGTAATACCCCGTTCCAGGAATACGTACTTAGTTGCATATTCAGTTTTTTCGATCGTATTTTTCGATTTACTTCCTGTATTTGACCGATTTCAGTTTTAAAAATCATTTTCCAATATTATATATTTTCTATGATTTTCTGGAATTTTCCTGAATTTAATTAAATATTTTCAAAACCGGTGTCGACCAGTGCCGCTGATCGATTCTCGGATTTTTAATTCACAAACAGTTAGGAATTTCTAGAAGGTCCTTTAGACTTTATTTCTTAGAATCATATTTTCTATCTAAATACTTTTTCTGAGGATTTTATGAATTTATGAAAATTCCATCGGAGTCGGTAGGTAACTGATTCCGGGATTTTTAGTTTTAAAACTATAAATTATTTCTTAAAACGGATTTCACTATGATACTTAGTATTATATTCTTGATTTTTGGTAATTATTTCGGGTCGTTTCGAGACACTTGAATTTCGGACGATTCCTGTTTTTCCCGAAAGATTTCCGCGTCTGCAACTGAATCCCGGGAATCCGCCACTTTCATTATTTTCAAATTCTCTTCCAAGAAAATATCTCCTCATATGAATTTCTTTTCCTTTTTCCTTTTCCTTTATTTCTTTCCTTCCTCCACAAGCCAAAGCCTTTTCCTATTTTCCAAAATTCCAACAATTCCAATTTTTCCTCTCCACACACTTCCACCAACCTCCACCATTAATGCCCCCTTTCTCTCTCTCCTCCATGGCCGGCCAAGTGGCCAAAAGAGGGACACTCATCCCCTCCTCCACTTTGCAAAAACCCCCCTCTCTTCTATCTTAATTGCATCTCCTTCACAAATCCAAAACCCTATAAATATCTTTCCTTTACATTTCATTTCCTTTTTTCATTTTCTCTTCACCAAGAGCCAAACCCTAGCCACCTCCATCTCCTTCATCTCCACCACCACAACTACTCCAACCTCTTCCCTTCATCTTCCTCCTCCTTCATCTCCATGGGAAGCACCACCAAGGTCATCAACTCTACCAAAACCCCAACTTCTTCTTCATCATCAACTTCCATCACTACCACCATCACTCCATTACCAACCACTCCTTTTGGTGAGTAATTTTACTTACCTAGACTTGATTAATTCTTAGGATACTTGTATTTTCATATCATGTATACTTAGGTCTTCAAATCATGCCATTTGATTATCAAACACACAACCATAGAAATCTGTTCTGTATGCTGTTTCCAGACGATTAGTCGACTTGACCTATAGATTAGTCGACTAGAAACCCTTAGTTGAAACGTAACCTTTTCTGGAACACAGTTTTAGTCGACTTAGGTTATTTATTAGTCGACTAGAAACCTCGATTAGTCGACTACTCCCTTGACCCTAGTCGACTAACCTTTCCTGACTCAGAAACCCAACTCTCTGTTACTCAGTATTAGTCGACTTGACATGACTGTTAGTCGACTTGAGATGTCTGTTAGTCGACTACTCTTTCCACCTAGTCGACTAACTTTTCCTGAATCAGAATATCAACTCTCTGGAACCCAGTTTTAGTCGACTATACCAGACTGTTAGTCGACTTGAGTCCACTATTAGTCGACTACTCTCCCACCCTAGTCGACTAACTTTGGCTGTTTGTCTTAGCTGATTTCTTTCTTGAGTATGAACCTTATCCTCTAGACTTGTATCATATATTGGTATTGCTTGACTTGTCTATTGACAAACATCATCTTCCCTTCTCTCTTTCTCTCTCCTTTTCACTCTACATATTTATATATCATATATTATGGCGCATCCCGAGCTTCCGTGGATTTTGGATCTTTTGGCATATTGGTGATTTAGGCGAGTAGTCTCGCTCTTCGCTCTTCTCTATTTGATATCCCGTTTCGTCGGGACGATAAGTATTTCGCTTCTTATTTCCATATTCATGTTTGCCCTGCAATTGCTTATATTATGGTAGCTTCATCTTGTACTTGTGCCATGCTATTGATATGCTTACTTCTTTATCATATACCATGCGTGGCCGACCCTTCGTGGTCGTTGGACTTTGAGTTACTTCCATGTTACCATTTGCCATTACTTCAGACCTGTCAGTTACATGCTACCTTTTAACACATGTATATCACTTTGACAACCGTGTTATCACCTGACCATCTGACATGCCACTAATTGGCAAGACCTTCTTGTTATGTCATGACTTACCAGATTATCATCCATCTCTTATCATGTTTAGTTACTTGCTAAATATCATCATCCTGTCATGCTATCACTCAACACCCAGCATGATATACTTGACCTTGTGACTATCATGTTTACGGGAATCCTGTCTTGTTATTATGGAACTAAGTGCCACACAGAGCAAAGTGCCACACCATACTCGGTGGGGGCCACCTCTTGAATCTGTGGGGGCCACCTCTAGAATCCATCCCCTCAGAACAAAGTGCCACACCATACTCGATGGGGGCCACCTCTTGAATCTGTTGGGCTATTCCTGTTATGTCCAGTTATTCCCGTAATCTGATAATTATGTTAATAAGCCATAAAAGGGACAACTTGTATGGGGAATGGGAGGAAATGATGGATGCCGGAATGATACCTTGCTTATAGTAGTGGAATAAAATATTGACGATTCGTGTTAGTGGGACTTTGGGCCCACAGAAGATGCGTGTTAGGGGGACTTAGGGCCTCCAAACTGGTCCCAGGTGTATGGGAACTACTATAAGAAGCTCTATCAGTTCTCCATCTATTTCCAATAACAACCTTGCTTTACTCGGATATGGATCTATGTGCGTTAGGACGCTAGTTCACATAGCTAGATATCAAGGTAAGACAAGTAATAATAATAATAGATTCCAGTTATTGATTCTTGTTACACTTGCTATGCATGTTATGATTTCCGATATGTATTCCCGTTTGACTGTTATATGATTTGCAACTCTGATTCTATACGCTTGGATTTCTGTGGCATGAGATAATGGTATATAGATGAGGGTTTCCTTGTTTGGATTATTCCTTCGATGTATTAGTCTCATGGGACCGTGACTTAAGCGTATACAATCACTTTTGCTTGTAATCAGCTTTACTCTAGATTTTCTGTTTTATGATGATTATGTCATACCCGTTCATATATACTTCATTTGTGTTCTAACCCTCCTGTCTTCTGTACTTGACACCTGTGCTCCTCCTGACTCGCCACCTGGCATCCATATTCCTACTCGCCTGGGGAGTTTCACTGACTCCCCTGGATTCTCATGTCCAGGTTATGGAGCCCGGAGCGTGTGGATTCTCCCCGTTATTGCTCAGAGTGGCGCAGCGGTAGCGTGGATCTCCAGCCGACCGTCCAGGGCCACATCCTTCCAGGCCCCCTATATGCCTCTCGAGTTTCCTCTTAGCAAACTCGTGAGTGCCCTTTTTCTATTCATACTTGTACATTTCCTTGTATACTTGTATGTGAGCGCCCTTTTATGCTGTTCATATATGTATATCTCTTGTACTCTCGCATTTGCGCATATCTGTGATGTATTATTATTGTAATATTCATCACCTCTGGTGATAACTCTGTGATTGTATATATATGTGTTGGAATGTATAATGCACCATTTGCTTCCGTACTCTGATTCTTGTCTGTACTGATGCTTAGCGTATATACGGGAGGGTAGTTCTGACCTACGTATATACGTTGCAGTGACGTCCCCGTATCCGCCGGGATCGGGGCGTTACAAAACTTTACTTATACAATTGTAATAATCATTATCACCTGTTATTTTAATTATTTTCTTCCAGTGTCTCATACCACTGGCCGTCCATACTGGAATCCGTACTCTAGCAGAACTCATTCGAATATGGCATACGTATCCCATTATCTAAACGAGGGAGTGACCAAATAACATACACTCCAATTACTATCATTGTTGGGTACCTAATGCATCAAGTATTGGGTCTGAATGTCTAGTACGCTGAGGATGTGATGTGGGACTCTAGAGGTGGCCCCACGGACCCAAGAAATGGCCCCCACCATGTGTGTGTGCTTCTTTCCTCCGTATGGCACTTAGCTCCATACATGACGTGTACCGGGTAACAGAAATAATAAGTCTGATCAATGACAGTGTATATAATAGGTGTACTGAGGATACGATGTGGGACTCTAGAGGTGGCCCCCATGGATTCAAGAGGTGCCCCTACCACGTGTGTGGCACGGCATTTTGTTCCGTGTGGCACTTAGTTCCATGCACCGTTCCTTCGTGTCTAGTAACAAGAGTGTCATTTCAACGGTAGTGATACATGAACAGTCATGTCACACATTCGGGTGTATCCATGTGATGGTGATACAAGTATATGAAATAACAGTGTTACATGAAACCAATATTGAACCAATAATTAAAATCAGATTATATTTTTATTATTATTAAGACTCGGCCGACTCATATATATTGGTATGTGTCCCAATATTCCAGCATACATACATCCACTTATGAATAAGGAGATTGGTTATTAAAAACTGATGGGGATCAACGAACTATATTTACAATGAGTCCCATGCATACCGGGATAACAACCCATGATGTTCCGGTACTGAGCCCGAACCTGTCGCTAGGCAAATAGAAATGATATATATATATATATATATATATATATATATATATATATATATATATATATATATATATATATATATATATATATATATATATGGAGAAGGGGTGCCAGTACACCCCAATAGAACCCCTGCGGCCGCAGGTAGAACCGAAGTTTTAGTTGCACAACATTTTACCATAGTAAACACGAGCACATATTAATATCCATCAATTTCTCCCATCCAGGTGTAAGTTGTCTAATTATTACATATTAATATCCATGATAATCAGTTTACGAGGATTAACATAATTATTGTAACGAGAAAGATATACATGAACAGGAGTACAGGATTCTCTGAATGTATAACATGATAATAGTGTCAACTCCTAATAAACGTGATAATCATATGTCAGTGATTAACCGGTCATGTAACATGTTATAGAAAAACAGTATAAGTAGATATTTCAAACTCTTCACAGCCATCATGATTATAATAATTAATTATACTATTAAATATCCAGGTGGAGCTAGTTAAGCTGGAGCGAAGTTAGGTCGTGTCAGTATAATGCTCGGCACACAGTGGAGCTTGGCTCTTAGCGAATCTAGCGTGTAGTTATTTGACGAAAGATTTGAAGTAAAATTTCTTTAAGTGGATGAAAAATTACAGTGGATTAAAATCTTATTACAAAAGAGAGGAAGGTTTTTATGGATCTCCCCTTTATTTAAAGCCGGGTTCTTGATGTAGCGATGGAGAGTGATTCTTATTCTCTATTGACCAGCTGAACTGAAAGCTTCTCTTGGATCTTTGTCATTGCTCTTAAAGAGATGAAAAGAACTCTACTTGAATATAACAAGTGTTAGAGTCTTCCCTTTTCAAAAGAATTTCTCTATCTTTAAAACTGAATTCTAGAGCAAGTTAGTTGAACTTCTCTACAAAAAAGCTTATTTTTCTTTTTGTTTATCATGAAACTAGTCGGGTCGGCTTTTCACAGCTTTTGTAGCTATTTATAGGGGTTCTCAGTGGTGAATTGTCTCATAAAAATTCTCTATAATGGGGATTATCTCTCACTTTACGTGAGTGTTAATTGATCTAGTAATGTGATTCAGTTACAATGAAACTGAGTCTCGCACTTGACGCGGACCTCGTTCTGATGTTAGACGCGGAGATCACAACCTTACATCTGTGTTGGAATGTGGAACTCGTAGGCTCGCATTGAAGTTGAAATGCGATGCTTGCAGGCTCACATTTGAGTAGGAGTGAGAAGCTCGCAGGCTCGCATTGAAATTGAGACGTAATGCTACTCAGGCTTGCGTTTGAATCACAATCATCGCGTTTGGCATAGAACATGACCTCATGTCGCGTTTGTTGGAGTGTGATATCTACGTTTGGAGTTGAAACACGATCCTCGTGTTAGGTCTGAGGTTCACGTTTTGAGGCTTGGTCTTCAGTGATTTTTAGACAGCCTACAGAATCTCCTACAAAGTTTTCAAAACTCCATAATTGACTGAGAAGGATTTCAAAATACTTTGGATTTCATCTTGATTTGGGCCTTCGTGATTGGATTGACAATTTTTTTTGAAATGCTCTGATCTCGACCTTATTTGGATTATGGTTTTCATGCATATACTGTTGAACTGCTTGAAACCTCCGAGGAAGATCACTGTAAGTGTCCAGATATACAACGTAGATCCTATCTGAGCTCCAGTTTGTCTAGTCAGTGTACTGTTGAACTGTGGAGTTATCTATTTCTTTTACCAGTATACTGTTGAACTGATTGCAAAAGCAAAAGCACACTCTTTGTGTTAGAGAGAGAACACGGCTCTCGCTGATAAGATGTGATTGTCGTGCTTTGTCTTCTTTGGACACGACACTCATTTGTTATTGAGACACGACACTCATTTGATGTTTGGGACACGATACTCATTTAATGTTGGAGTCGCGACCCTAGCTATTGTATTTGAAATACGAAGGTCGCGCATAAAGCTTCTGTACACGGACGTTGAATTAACGTGAATGTCGTGTTAGGGCGCGTGTCTCGCTCAGATTGAGTTGAGATTTGTGTCGCAAATCCAGGCCAGTGAATGCCGATAAAAGACTGGGTTCTTTCAACAGTCTCTTCACTTTGATTGTTATCTTCTTCCTTAAACTCATGTCTGAGTTTTCTTAAGCTTTTCAAAGCTTTTCAATAGAACTTAAAAGCTCTAAGTTTTTTCAATCTTCTTTCAAAGATTTAATCTGTGGAAATGGCCCCAAAATTGAAGCAAACCACTTCCTCATCCAGCACTGTCGCGGCCTCAACCCTAATGGGTGGTGTTCCTCCTCAAGAAGCCCCCATCTCAGGTAAATAGAAAATGGCTTTTGCCATTATTTTGAACACGATGAGGTTTTGACCCTTGAATATTCTTTTGAAGTTTAACAGTCAACACAGAGTTCATCGAATCGCGTTTTGATTCATAAACGTGACTCTCGCGTTGATGAGTAGAACGCGGATATGATGATTCTCGCATTTTTGTTCCATCAATGCGACCTTCGCGTCTAGGAATTGAATACGAATATGGTGAACTTCGCATTTTGAGACGTTTGAATGGGATCTCGTTCATTCTGAGACTCGCGTTTGAGTCTTCATACTTAGAAAAATTTCTAAGTCTTCAAGTGTGAAGTTCGGACACGAGCTTCATGTGAGCTTCACATTTCAAAGCATTAGACGCGAGTCTCATATGTTGAGACCCGCGTTTAAGCTTCAATATTTGGTGTTTTTTTCGCTGCTTCTAGAATTTTAACATTTTATTTTTTTTCTTTACAATGAGGTATTCATCTGACCCTCTATTCAAGAACTGTCACTTTGGGCATATTGGTGGGGCATATCCAAATGTCGTCTTCAGTCTTAGGAAGACTGCACCAACGTTCACTGGGAAGAGCTGGGATAGACAGGCCTGTTGGCCCAAAGGCCCATCACTCTAGTTTTGATGATGATTAACTCATGTAGTTAGAGTACTAATGATCTTGTGTTTATTTAGTCTCAGATATTTGATCAAGATCTTAGTTGGTGTTTAGCTTCAACAAAGGATTTAAAGTCAAGTTTTGGAGCTAGCACATGTTAATTCAAGAGCTTGTGCATCAAGGCCACATCAAGTACTCAAGAGGAGTCTAGCTCATTGGATCATGTTTTGGACCAAGTCAAAAAGGAGAAGAAGATTTTCAAGTGAAGACCTTCAAGAGAAGACTTGTGTCTAGATTTGTTTTAGTAAGATTTTATATTTTGATAAAATGTAAAGGATAGGTTAGTTGGTGGATTGCTCAATGCATACACACACACACACTCAAGATTTATGTGTTTTCATAAAGATTCTTAGTTCTAGAAAAATACCGTTTTGATTTTTGGAGTTTCATATATACATATGTTTTAACCAAAACTATTTTAGAGCTTAATGTCAAAACATAGATATTTCATCATATATGTGTAGTGGATCATATCCATACACTCTAAGCTTTAAAAGTGTTTAAAATATCTTGTTTTTGTATTTGGAGGAGTTTTGGAAAAATCAGTTTTCAATTTGAAAAAATCAATTTTGAAAAATACGGATTTTGTTTTAAGCCAAAATTTCTAAGTCACAAAAATAGTTCAAATGTTTGTAACATATTTTGATTTTTACTCAAACATGTTTGTATATCAAAGTATAATACTGAACTTATTTTTTAAGATTTTTAAAGAATTTATGAGATTTTATTAAAGTCAAAAAGTCAAGTTTTTAATTCCCATAATTGCATGGACTGACCTTCTGTCGGTCGACCGGACGGTCGACCGAACAAGAAGTCGGCCGACCGCTCCGGTCGATCGATGTGTACAGACATGCACAGGTTGGGCCGGTCGACCGCACGATCGACCGCCAGAGAGTGTTTGCTCTCTGGAAATGGCCCAGCCATTGCCTAGTTAGCGGTCGACCTGCCGGTCGACCGACCTTTCCAACGTCGAAAATCCGACCGTTGGTGGTTGACCGTCAGCAGTCAGAACTGCTGAGTTGGCTTCCAACGGCAGATTTTTGGAGCCTATAAAATGGGGCTCCCTTGGGTTGTTTTAGACAAGATTTTTGGAGAGTTTCAAAGCCAGTTTTTCCTATCTATTATAGAGGTTTTCTCCACTTGTTTGAGAGCAAATATTTTCAAATCAAAAGGAGAGTTTTGTCAAGAGTATATCAAAAGTGATTTCTTGTGTTTTTACACAAATTCAATCCTAGTTTTTCTCACACTACTTAAGCTTTCCATTGCTAAATCTGTCCTATAGGAGAGTTGTTATGAGAGTGATTTTAGGTGATCAAAGTGTTTAAATCACTAAGTGTTCTACTTTGTAATTTGAGGAGGCGGACTTGCGAGTTCGCGTTGTTTCGGTTCTAGTGAGAGCTCGGTGTAGAGGTGCGGCCTCGGCAAGCTTGCATGTGTTTTGTTCTTGCGGGAACAAGAGAGGGACTAGAGAGTCCAAAGGAGTTCTAGTGTGAACTCGCTTGTAGGTGTTGCGGCACCGAGTGATCTGGTGGGATCAATTTTTAGTGAAAATCCTTCATAGTATTGAAGGCGGGGACGTAGAACAAGTGTACTCGAACCTTGAAATAATTCTTCCGTGTTTGCGATTGCTCTCTCTCTTTCTCTCACTTGTGTTTATATCTTGCTTGCTTATATTACTTTCATCTTTATATGCTTGATATATTCTTGTGCTTAAATTGATATATGCTCGGGGATTGTTTGCTCATACTTGTATTCACCAAAAGAGCCATAGCGGCACCTCAACTCTTATCTAGAGGAATCTTGAGGAGTTAGTCCAAAGCCCTTCACGTGGAATTCGGCTACACTCTTGTGTTATACTTGGTGTGTTGTGCATAAGTATTTTTAGTTTGCTTAAATAGTTTTTATTCCACATTATTTCACCATTAGATTAGCTAGTCACCTATTCACCCCCTCTAGATGATTTCACGGCCAAATTGAGCAGGGCCAATCTGCTGACTCTCTAGAAGCTCATCATAGACGGGTGATTTAAGTCAGATGTCGCACCTTGCTAAGGAAGCCAGACTTTCTTTTCGGGGATTCGATCGACGAAGATGAAGATGTTCTGTATGATAAGAACTACAAGTGGCCCCGTTAAATTAGGGAGAACCGCTTTTTCCTATCCAACATGGAAAGAATGTGTCCTCTGTCGTGCCTTGTCTCTTTCTCTACCTCGGCTGATGGATTGGGAGCTCACCAAGATGCAATTTAGTGTTTCTCTCGGAAAGCTAGGCAATAACCTTGCTTTCCCAGCTGGCCATGGCAGGGACGTGGTTGAGCTACACCTCGAGCTAATGAGGATGGAGTACCCGACAGGCGGGACTCCTCAGCAGGCTACCACTTTTATCAATCAGTTTATGGTTGTGGAAGTTGACTTCCTCAAGAGTGAGTTTCGTGCATTAGGATGGATTCATTCCTCCGAGAAGATCTAGTGATCAAGAATGGTAAGCTTCATTCTCGACAAACTGAATGATTTATTGATGCAGTCTGGGCTCTACATACCAGTCAGGGTTGTCCAGTACGGGACCCCACAAAGCAATCATCACTTTTTCGCCATACTGAAGCGTTACAATTCAGAGACTTGTACATTCTTTACCCAATCAGAGAGATGGGGTTTGCCTTGCATAAGATATATGAAGTCTCAGGGCTGGTGATGGGGGGTCTCCGATATGAAGAACATTCGACCATAGAGGAGCTACATCTAATGAAGAAGGATGCTTCTCTTGTATATGAGACGTATTAGAAAGTATTGTGCCATTTTCACATCTGTGCCCAAACGATTGGGTTAAGATTTGGAGGAATCAGGTAAATGGCTTAGGCGAGCTATCTTTTCCAGGATCGAGTGACAAGATCAACCCGGTGTCTCATTTAGCTCCAAGCACTGACGTGGAGATCGAGGAGAGGATCAATGGGGCTATAAGCTCGTACACCACGGAGTCCAACAAGGATATTTTCAAGGCAGACATGGTCTTTGAAAGTTTTCATCACTAGACCAAGATCCTAATCTCTGATAAAGCTTTGTTGGTCAGAATTTTGATGATATGGCTGAAGCAATGTGTTGGGCTGACACTCCCGCATGAAATTATTATCACGGATGTGGTGTACCCGACTATTCTGTTGGCATTCAGCCAATCTCTTGCTTTGCTCCCAGCAATGGTGGGCTGCATTAAAAGCAAGCTGCGGGTGCTGACAAAGAGCTTCTGCCATATGAAGACTCTCGTGGATGAAGAGGGTAATGTGCTCGTGGATCAGAATGGCACAGCCCAGTCAAAGATGCCTAACCCTAGGGTTGAACTGCCATATACCTACCTGGTGGCATGGTATGTTATGCATTACCCATCTTTGTTGATAGTGATGCAGGTGTCAAAAGGCTTCGTGCCTTTCGTGCAAAGATTGGAGCGCTCAAGTTGGAACCACTCCTACATGTTCTTCATCAGAAGAATTATTCAGAAAGGGATGAATTACCAGTTGGCCTGGTGTTTTCCTTAAATTCACGACACATCTTATGGAGACCGTTTCTTGGATTTTGCAGGTTCAAATGGATCCACCATCCTATCCACCGGCGTCTTTTGTTGACTGATTAACATCCGGCCTGGATATCTAGTCTTCCATTAGGGCAACGTCTGCACGATTGAGCCGCACATGCCCAGTCGATTCGCCAAGCAGTTTGGATACAACCAACTTTATGTCAGCAATCTAAACTCCAGCCTTCACTTCAGTAGGAATCTTTTTGAAGGGGCGCAGGCGTGGTACTTCAGCTCAGCCGGAGGGACAAGAGCCATCTTTACTCTCCTACAGAAGACGACCAACTCCTATATCAGCCTCAGCTTCTATACATGGTACGTCATTGCCAACACGATACCAGGCTACAGAATAAATTGTAACGCCCTTATCCCGCAAATATGAGGACGCTACGATGACGTACATATACAGCGCAAAACTATCCTCACATACGTACGCAAAGACTCAATACAAAAAATAAACACAATATATACAAATGTTCCGGCATCATATAAGTACAAAAATACCTACAAAAGGGTTAGTAATCATGATAGATATGAAAACAAGAATAAATATTGAAGTACTGACAAAATAATAAAAAAATACCTATGAATAATAAAGTGGCGGGTCTCTCAATAATATCCCGTGCAATATCAGTTACTAAGATGTCTCGAATCTCTAACTTGGACATGCAAACCCAGGGTTGTTAGAAAGTGACCTAGTGAGTAGTAAATGAAGGAAGTAGTAATACTATAATAGTAGTACAATCACGATACTATATAATACCTGTTCAAATATTAGTGCTACAATATAATTGTACTAACAATTGAGATATATGCATAGATAAAATAAGTGTTATATAAGCACTACAATATTATAAATGCCTAACATGTTACAACGGTGTTATTTTTATAATATTATCCTATTATATATAACATTAATATCAATTAATATTATCAGGAATAGTCTTATATTTCACCAGAATTATATTATTATGTTCTTATAATCAGTAGGAGTTATGCCATCTATATGATGGTATGATCAATATAAGTAATAAGATTTTGTATTTAATTAAACATTAACAATATTTAAGTTATAATGAACATGTATTAAGCTTTAATTATAGTATATTTATTGTTTAAACTAATAGTAATAGTAGCATGAAGATATTGTGATAAAAATATTTATACATGAATAAATGAAACAGAGAATACATAGAATACAAAGTGCACGTGTACACGAATAGTATGTCTCCATATGAAGTGCACAGTATACATGTGACATGATGATGGATAAGATATCAAGAAGTTTATTAAGTATAAATGGAAAATAATATACATGTATTGAGCAAGTCATGTTATTTATATAATAATAAAAATCACTAGTTTATGATATTTTAGTCAATCTCTTCCAGTGTCTCATACCACTGACAATATATATCGGAGCCCGTACTCCTACCGAACCCATCAGAATATGGCACACGGGTACCATTATCTGAACGAGAGAGTGACCAAATAACTAGTATTCCTAATGTCAATATTATTTATACTGTTTATTCTATTAATTGAAAACCCAATAGTCGAGGAGCTCTAGTCAGATGGGTTGTACCCCGTGCATACCTGAGATCACGACCTCAAACAATCCCCTGGCTGCTAAGACGAGGGCTGACCCACTAAGGGAAACAAGTAACAAGAAATAAGATCAATCGGTAGCTAGCACTATCACGTCCCCTACTGTGGGACTAACAATGGAACCAGATATCTACTCGACAAGACTAGTCAACCATCAAGTCTCCCCCATTCTCATGTAATATTTATTATATTTAAACTACATAGTGTATCAGGATCAAAACTGTAACACCCTATTCCCGAAATACATACTTAGATGCAAATTCATATTTTTTTGATAGTATTTTTTAATTTACTTTCTGCATTTGTTTTTTTATGATTATTTATGCAATTGTTTTGTATTGGATCCGGATTCGTGGACTCGGAGTTAGCCCTAGTCTGAACTGGGGACCCGATCCTAGTGTATTACTCGATTTGGTCTTTTCAGTAATCAGATTTGACTGATTTCAGTTTCAAACATCGTTGTCCAATATTTTAGATTTTTCACGATTTTCTGAATTTTCCAAATTAAGTCGCAAAGTCTTCAAAATCGGTGTCGCCGGTATCGCTGGTCGATTCCAGAATTTTTTAATTTAAAATATCTAAAATCCGCTTTCAAATTATTTCTTAAAATCATATTTTCTATCTTAATATATTTTTGGAGAATTTTCTAAATTTATCAAAAACTCGGCGGATTTGGTGTCGGCAGTATCGCTGGTTGATTCTAGGATTTTTAATTTTGAAAATGGTATATTATTTATATAAACTGATTTCATATTATTTCTCAGAGTGGTGTTTTCTACCTCTGGATATTTTTAATTTTTTTTTTGGAATAGTCGATATTTTTCGATATTATTATAATATTATTACTTTTGAAATCTTTTCATTTCTTTCTTTCTTTTCCTTTTCTTTCCTCCCATCAACCCACCTGCCGACCACTCCACCCACATGGGCTGGTCACCATCTCCCTCCATCACCCCCATCCATCCATCTTCTCCCTCTCTTTCTTTTTCTTTTTCTTTTTTCTTTTCCTTCTCTTTTTTCTTTCTTTCTTTCTCCCTTTCTCCTCCTCTCCCTCTTCTTCTTCTACCTGGGAGAACCACCACCGTCACCATCATGGGTCCAACATTGCCATCGCCGACTGAGCCCCCACGCTGGTGACCATCTCCACTCCCTCAACCAACTCTCATCTCCTCTTTTTCCTCCACCATCCACTCCACCAAGCATCACCACCATCTCCAACTTCTTCTTCTTCTTCGTCTTCTTCCACCACACTCCCACCACCATAATCCACCATGTCTTCCCAATTTCTCCACTAATCCCTCCCACAACCATTTCCATCTCCTCTCACTCCAATTTCATCAAAATCCTCTCAATCTTCTTCAATTTCTCTCCAATCATCCACCATCATATTCTTCTAATTCCCTACACCATCACCCCCTCACTCTCCTCTCTCTCTCTCTCTCTCCTTTTTGGGGTGGCTAGCGGTCACTCCTGCCCAGTGCCGCCTTGGCGCCTCCTGGTGCCACTAGCCCACGACCAACCAGGGCCTTGTTGTGTGGACTTGGAGGGGGCAGAGCCCCCTCTCCTATTGTCTCTTTCTCTCTCTCTTCAGTTCTTTTTCTCACGCTCTCTCTCAGTTCTCTTTCTTTCTCTTTCTCTCTCCAATTCTCTTCTCTCTTTGATTTGGGCTCCTCTTTCTCTCTCTAGTTTCTCTCTTTCTCTCTCTAGCTCTCTTTTTCTCTCTCTTGACTTTCTCTCTCTTTCTCTATTTTTCTTTCTAGATCTCTTTCTCTCTAGCTCTCTCTTTCTCTCTAGATCTCTTTCTCTCTCTAATTTTTTCCTCTCTCTAAAATATCTCTCCCATGGTGAGGGTGGGTGTGCCCGTGCGCGTGTGCACGTGTTTTGAAGTCGAGGATTTCGCGGCTTTCTGAAGACTCGCCTCACTTTGGATTTCCCTGCTTTGACGGGTCGACTTGTATTTATTTCCGTATTTGATTGTATTTGTATTTGTATTTTGTACTTGGTGGTGCCCTTGTATTTGTATGTGGCGAGTGCCCTAGATTTTACATGTATTATGCTTATGATGAATATTTGTATTAGGTAGTTTATTTCCTGTTCTATATCATGCTTGAGATGTATTATATTACTGCCTTATTATATGCGTGTGTTCGGTACTAACACTC
>JAVJIF010028021.1:0-13916 GCA_038442645.1 Agave tequilana | reverse complement strand
TGAAGCACAAACACGGGACGCCAGTACGACACGATACGTGCACGGTAATACGACTAATTGTCAAAATGTAGGACACATGTACGTCGTGGATACAACAAAATTTATGCGCATATGTATTACACGATACTTTGATATGAACATGAGATACAAATAAGCACATGATATGAATACGACTCTATGAGATACATCATGAGACGACAATACTAAACTTACTTTTGTGTACATTAATATCCTTTATCTGTAGCATGAATTTGTAAGGCGAGACAACATTATCTCGACCATTGAGAAAACATCTGTACAAATCAATAATTGCATCAACAATCATATTCTTCATTAAGAATCCCTTATTAAGAAACTAGACATCATATAAATGCAATCCATTTATAAATAATAGAAATATAAACCCATTATTCAAATATTAGATTGATTTTTAACTTGTAAGTCTTTGACACATCATAATGTTTTTGGAATGTCTAGGATATGTTGCAAGTTTTAGGATATGTCAAATGGAGTATCCAATAAACATATCCATCAAGTATTGGAGTGTCCAAGTATCGAATTAGTATGAAACACGGGTACGTCTCCTTCATTGAAGTATTCGTTCTACATAGGTCCTCATGTAGAAGTGGACCCACCTAAAGAAAAGGTGTAGCAAGTGACCTGGCAGCACACCCACTATACTAAATCCATTGCTAGAGAAAAGGCAGCTTCAAATTATCAAGTTTTCTATTGGCTGCTTCCTATTGGACCCTTCACCATTTAATTATGAAATCGGTCCGATAAAGAAAACGGCCATATTTTGGTTAGCATTATGAATTAGAGACTCAGAGCTCAAGCACTTCCCCCCTACTCTTTAAGACAATTTCTACAACAGATCGAGTTAACGAATAATACCCATCATCATTCGTCCACTTGCACTCATATTCTGTGGGAGGAAAAGCTCAAAATAGACGGAAGCTCTGTTGATCCTCTACTTCAATTTCGATCCCTCACAGTCTCGTGCCAAGGTATTATATTTTTTGCTAATATTTTCTGTTCGTATATTAATTTATTGATTTACAAAAAATTCTTATGATGAAATATTAAATTAGGAAAATAACAAACACAAGATAGTTTGGAAAACATTTAAAATAAATTGATTTTTGTTTTATATTTTTAGAATTTTCTTAAAGAGTTAACGGGTGTTTTTTAAATAAAAAACAACTGATTGACTATGCCAATGAGAAATCCTGATGAGCACAATAAGTAGCAAAATATTAATTTTTAAAAACATAATCCTTTAGATTGTCTAGACAAAAATAATACCATCATTTTGTGTTCTATTTTAATTCTCAAAATTTTCATGAAGATTTTAGTTAATCATTGTGCCTATGGTTCAAAAACTCGTCCGTTCTGGTTCTGACTCGGCCTTTCCCATTCCGAGACCGGTCCACGAGTCAATCTATTGTATTATTTTGTTCGACTCAGGGCCGACTTGGCCGAGTTACCCGAGCCGAGGCCGAGTCGGACGCGAGCCAAAATTTCATATAATTAATTTTACAGAATTTAAATTTTTAGTAGAAAGGTAGAGCTAATCTTTACTTTTGTGAAAAGAATAGTTAATTTAAATTTAATTTATTTCATATAATTTACTAAATTATGCATTTATTTTAATATTTTAAATCGCGACGCATGTATTTATGTATTATTGTCATGTTTAGTATGCTAAGTGATATGTTTTGGATATGTTATACGTCAAATTTGATGTTTACATTTTTTAAGATTTGTCGTGATTTTTTCAAAAAATTCTGAGCTCTCTTTGTAGCGTTTCGCTTGTGTTGCCCGAGTCGGACCGCGACGCCGCGATCGATGTGGAACGGTGCCCGCCGAGTCGGCGGCCGATACCACGACTTTGAACCATGATTGTGCCCTCTTACAATAAAGTTATGCGCCCCCACCCCCACCCCTCCCCCAACCCAACCCACCCATTGCCTCGCACGCATTCGTGCCTTTTAACTAACTTTTTTGTATTGCTTGCTTTATGTTTGGTGAGATGGTTTTGTTGTTTTGACTCAATGTAGTAAGCATAGAAAATCACTTTACTTTCTTTCATTTAGTAATTCGGACTGCATAACATTGAGAAAATATTTAATTTCTTGTTTTATTGCATGCCTTTTCCAACTTATAATTGAAGACTGTAGTTTGTTATAGGCACATTTGTTGCAATTTTTCTCTATTGAAGCATTTCATTCCCTTGAAACTTGCTCCAAGTGTTTCTTCTACATTAGAGATGTTAATATTTCATGGTATATGAAGTTTTTACCTAGGTTTCCACTTGATTGAGATATTAGAATCAAGCTCCTGATTGGGAGTTTGCACTTTTTTTTCTTGGACGCTTTTACTCAATTTATAATTGTTTTTTTTAATTATAGGGTGCAAAATGTCTCCATAATTTTTTTTTCTGGAAACCTTTTGACTCTTTTAAACTAAAACATGACAGAAAAGCCTCTAGACCATTCCTATGTTAGACTTCTACCTCTCCTTCAGTTTTTTATCAGGGAAACAAAGGGAAAACTACTGATACTCATGATTCCATGAAATTCAATGAAATCTGATAACTGTTAGTTTATGTGCATATCACATTTGTTTTTCTTAACAAAGAAGTGAAGAAGATTAAGGGGATGGTGTTGCTGCAGGTGGTGGGGGCTGATTGTGTCTCTTTTACCACCTTGAGGTGGTCAAGTGATTTCGGAGGGGATGTCCACAATTTACCTGTAAAAAGATATATGTGAAATGGGACCATATATAGCTAAGTGTCCCCTACATAGTTATTCTATTTTGTTTCTTTTAACCTATACCTGACATGTTATACAGTACATTCCTCAAGCATTTCATAGTTACCTTGACTTTCTTTCTTCTGTCACACTAGCCTGCTTTTTCAATCTCCCTCTTAATGTTCAGTCTCCCTGGCAAGGTATAGCAGTTACATGTTTGAGTCCTCAAGAAAAAGTTACTTGGATTTGTAAGTGTGAGATTAAAAACTAGGGAATAGTGGGAATCTGGATTATGGATGGAAGTTAATGGAATTTGGAAAAAGCTTGCTTTGCCCAAGTATTTAAATGTGACAAGAATGATCATGAAGGAATTACAAACACCAACCTTGGATATATTGAATATGGAATATGGTTTAGAACAGAAAGCCAAACCTGTTACATGGTTTTTTTCAACATATTGTAATATTTCTCTTTCTATATCATAATGCCCATCATTTCCTTCTTTTCTCCTCAGGGATATGTCGGCAACAAATCAGCTGTTTTCCCTCTTCAACTTCTTGGCTATGACGTGGATCCAATCAATTCAGTGCAATTCTCTAATCATACAGGCAAGATGCTTTATAAACTTCCTTCCAACAGTCTCAGAAACCAGAGGCCCGATATACGGTGCGAATTTATCTGCTGCTTTGCATAAGTGCATGGCTGAATGATACATAGTTCTGATGTATGGTTGAGTCAGTTCATGATCTCACTAAAATGTTATTATGCAGGATATCCATCATTCAGAGGACAAGTTCTGGATGGTCAGCAATTGTGGGATCTCATTGAAGGCCTTGCCGCAAATGATTTATTATTTTACACACATTTATTAACAGGTGGTCTAATGAGTTTTCCTAGCTCAAATGTCTTCTATTTTATGGTATAGGGTTTATTGCTTATGAATTCTTGTTTAATGGTGACAAATTTTGATATTGTATTTTCTATGAACCAGCGCGTTGGCCCATTGGTAACATCCCTCCCTCTCAAGGGGGGGGTCCCAAGTTCGATCCCCACAGTTGTCGAATTGGGAGATTTAA
Source organism: Agave tequilana (assembly GCA_038442645.1). NCBI lineage: Eukaryota > Viridiplantae > Streptophyta > Magnoliopsida > Asparagales > Asparagaceae > Agave > Agave tequilana. Next base: position 10,087 of record JAVJIF010028021.1, on the reverse strand, counting down.
TTTGGGTAATTAGTGTGTGTGTGTGTATAGGCTGGGCCGCTGGAGGGTGACCTCCATTCTCTTTCTCAAAAAAAGATATTGTATTTTCTATGACATGTATTTCCTTTGTTATCTTGGCATATACTGAAAACTGCCTCTGCTATGGAATCTAAAATGATTGGTATATCTAGCTTAATATAAGGAAGGAAATCTACATGGACGAAGCCACACTTATTGATATATGAAGTCCAAAAATTACTGTGGAGAGATTTGATTTTAATGATCGTTGAAGGAAATATGGCAAAGATGAAAGTTTGAGGCTTAGGATTGAAGGAATTTAGATGGAAAAACTTAACTTGATATTTAGAAGTTTTCTAGGTTTTGGAAAGTGAGTATTTTTTAACTATTAGTATTGTCATCTAAACCTTTTTGTGGGTCAACTATTGGTGTAGTCTAGAAGTACTTGATTACAAAAAGAAGGTGAACTACGGCTGGTTAGAAGGAAAGATTTGATGGGGTTTTGCTTGCTGTCCAAAACTGCAGCAGGTAAAGATCTGAGACGAGGAGGAAGAAGAAGAGAAATAAAGGAAGGATGAGAGAAGATCTCAATTATAAATCAACAAAGATTTTATTTATCATCTGTCTACAATTGTATTTTTTCAGCTTAAAGGGTTTACACGTTGATTGGTGAAAGATAAAGATAGCTTATATAAGTCATCCTAACTAGCCACTAAATCAACTGACATTAAAAAAAAAAAAAAAAAAAAATCCTAAAACATACTGCAAAAGATGACACTATCTCCAGTTAATGACATATTTTCTCTATTATTCTACCCCTCCACCCCCCACTCTCCAAAACCGCTACAAAAGAAAAAGGAAAAGAAAAGGAAAGAGGAAATGAATTCAAACTCGAAGCAAAGAACAGAACTGGCGGAACTGGGAGAAAACCGTTCTTTAAGATGTGTTCCAAACTAAAACTGAAGCTGAATTCTAACCTTGATTGATGCCTGTGGCTTGCTTGTTCTATGCTTGCTCAATGTAGGCGAACTTTCTTGGAAACAAATACGCTGACCTTCTATCATCCTTGTTAGAAGTAAGAGAAATTCCTTGGGTTGAGTACTGGACCTTTTATATTTTTTTTTTGCATCTGTTTGGAATTCATTTTCAATAATTTCTTGTAACACAGTCACTATACTTTTCAGATTATGATTGCAATCATGGGATTTTGGAATCTTCCTATATGTAAACACAGCATCATCTACTTGCAATTTGTTTTCAAGAGAGAAAATCTGCTTTTGCACTATAGGTTTCTTTGGAGCTGGCTATTTCTTTTTAAATGCGACCACATTGATTGCTGACTTTCTGCTATTGGTTAGATTAAGGATCATTAATATAGATAACTGAGATCTTTTATTAGATAGTGACCCTGACCTGCATTTAATCACATACACATGCCCTTTACTTATTTCCATTTTTACTGCACCAGCAAGCTTGTGAGAAGTTGCATATATATATATATATATATATATATATATATATATATATATATATATATATATATATATATATATATATATATATATATATTCTTATGTGAAATTAAGTTCATGAAGCATAGTCAATAGAATCTAATATTTTTGTTCCCTTTTGGATTCTTAATTCTTATTATGTATCAGCTAAGATATCTTGTAGGGAAACATACAGTATTGAAGATTATGCTTCCTCTATGATCTTTTTATCTGATCTTCCTAACTTTTGTATATATTTGTGAAGGGGCTTTCTCTCATTTTGGCATTTTGCAGGTTACATTGGTTCTGTATCATTTTTAAATACTGTACTAAGAGTTGTAGAGAAACTACGCTCGGTGAATCCTGGACTGATATATGGCAAGTATTCTTGACCTTTTATTTGCACAAGCACTTGCATGATCAGATAGATAGTTGATTTTGTATATTTTTCATCTCACGACCAGATTGGTTTATACATATGAAAAGCTGATGTTTTATGATGGTGCTAGTCCTCTAATATGGCCATATGAATCTTTTGAAGCCATAGTATTTGTTCAAGCACATTTTTGGCATAATAATTAGGTTAATTTATTTTTTTGTTGTCTGACTCACCTAGACGTTTGTTGGACCATGCAGTCTATTGCTTAATATGCAACATTTACTGAAGTGAACATTTTGCCCATATGAGCATTTTTTTATAGTTTGTCAAGCAACAAGAGTCCTTTTGATAGACATTCCAGCAGAAAATGAGTCTCCACTCTTTTTTATTATATCTGTAAAGCCTCTTGATTGATCATCTGTTGCAACTCTTTTGGTATATTATATAAATAAACTTTTATTATTTTACAGTTTGGATAACCTAAAAGTCTTCAGATCTTTTGTTTACTTTTTTTTAAGGAAATAAAAATACTTTCTTATCTTACACAAGCATTTCTCCATGCCAATCATTTTAGCTTTTCCTTTCTCGCTACAATTGAATCTTCTTATCAAGATTGTTTTGGATGGGTATTTAAATTAGAATAATTTTTTTGCACTTGGTCAAGTTTATAATATAATAATAGATTGTCTCATAAAAATCATGTTAGAATATTTGGTACATTGCTGTAAATTTCACAACCTCATAAGCAAATAGTCTTATGTCACTGTTCTTTGGGAATTGCTTGCCATATAGTAGTTCCAATGAAATCAAGAATTAGCTGTCAAAATTTAGAAGAAGAGATTTTCGTATTATTATTAATGTGGGCAATACTCCAAATATATAGGCGCCACCATTATATGATAGAAAACCTCTAATGTTAATACAATTATTTCTCATAATATGAGTATGACTCCTAATAACATATAGAAATATGACTCCTAATAGTATATAGAAATATGACTCTCAATATGGTAACTACTATATGACTCTTAATAGGTAACTATAATAATTAAAGTCTTTAACACTCCCTTTCAAGCTGGAGCATAGATGTCACTCATGCCCAACTTGTTATAAATACTAGTAAAACATATTTTATATAAAGTTTCACACTGCTTATTAAGTACCACACTGCTGATTTTACGCTGCTAAAGCGTTGATGTTGATGTAGAAGTTACCAATCAAAACATGAAGAGCATGTGATCCTTGAATACAGTTAGAATTTTAGAATTTCTCAAACTCAGTAGAAGTAGAGATTTTGGAGATCCTCAAACTTACTAAGAAAGATTTTGAGAAAAAACTGAGTCAGCAAGAGCAACATGGAGTGCCGACTAGTGCTGCAGAGATGACTAGGAACCAAAAAACTAGAAAAACCAGTCGGCAGGAGCAACAAAGGGCTTTAGATGGTCTAGAAATTGATCAAAATCTATATTAGATTTTTGAGAATAGACCATTCAAACCCTAAATTGTGGGTTATCTCTCTTATATAGATGAACAAATAAGACGTGGATATGGGTTTACATAACTAAATACCTAATACCCATTAAGCAAAAATATCCAAATAGTCTAATATTCCCTCTTAAAATTGGAGTATAGGTATCAATTATGCACAGCTCATTATTAAAATTGGCAAAACATCTTCTAAACAAAGTTTTCCTAAAAAACTAATAAACAAATACAGAATTGGTAACATGATGCTACATTGCTGATTCATTGATACTGATGCTGAAGTTGTCAACCAAATCATAGTTATGCTCAAAGTTTTCATGAAAATTCTCATTGGATACATTTTCAAACTCAGTAGGAGGTTTTGAGAGATCCTCAAACTTAGTAAAATCTGAGGTTTTGAGAGATTTTCAAACTCAGTAAATAAATATATTTTTTAGAGATTCTCAAACTCAGTACTCAGTAGTAATATATATCCACAGTAGATGAAGAGAACATCAACAACAATATATGAATATAACCACAACAGTTTTAGATGAAGACAACAACAATAATATTGATGCTAGAATTGATCGCAGTTGTAGAATCAGCAGCAACAACAGAAGTAGCCAACAATACCATTACCATCTGATGAGTCACTTGCAGTTGATAGCGAAAGACAGTAGAGGAGGCGACAGTTGATGACGGTTGGAGTTTTAGAACTTGAAGGAGGCTAGATTTTTTATGGAGATGGCTGACTTGGCTATTTTTTTAGATGAATAGTACCCACGATCCTGTTCACGAGGAACAATACCGCCACAGTACTGTTCATATAAACATTAAATTTTTTTCAAATCTAAATTCAAGATCACATTGGATCTAACAAAAGAAAAAAGAAAAAGAAGATAAGAAGAGATGGAGTAGATAGTTGGCGGTTAGGGTTAGGGTTTCTAGAAAAAGAAGAAAGAGATGGTGATAGAAGAGGGATCACTCTGATACAGTGTCAGAATTTTATAAGAAAAGATTTACATATCATTATTGATGTGGTAAATGCCCCAACTATATAGACATCACAATTACATGATAAGAAAATCTTTACTCCTAACACAATTACTTCTCATAATATGAGTAGAACTCTTAGTAACATATAGAAACATGAATTCTAATATGATAACTACAATATGACTCGTAATAGGTAACTATATTAATCAAATACTTCAACATTAACATTTATTAGCATTTTCAAGATATGACGCATGGTATATCTCTGTAGCTAAGCGTGCTTGATGAGGGTTGTACTAGGATGGGTTACCTCCAGAGATGTCCTTCTTGGGGGGGATTCTAGTAGCTAAAGTATGCGGAACAAAGTGTCACACAGAGCAAAATGTCACATTACATGATGGTGTAGTGGAGGCTAACTCTAGAATCTCACATATCTTAGTGGTTAATAATTACCCTTTTTGGGGGAGTTGGGGTGGGGGTTCATTAGTGAGGATGCCAGCAATAGATAGGGAAAATTACGTCACAACCCAAGTGAAAATGATTACTCACAAATTGGTTGTTTATTGGGCAAGTCTATGGCATGTAACAGTTTTAATGAACATAAGAATAAATTGTTGGTAGCATTTTTGGGGAGCAGCCTAGGTAAGAGTGTGTAACTAAGTGTGCCTGGGTGAGAGAAATTCTAGGAGGTCTTGGAAGTCCACACGTGTTGTTACAGACGCATGATGATGATCATGTAGATGCCTTGTAAAAAACTGAAAAGGATCTGACAAATGCAGTAGAGGGTTATGCATCACTCAGGGAATATCGACGATGACGTTCATGTCATTTTGATATGTTGTTAAGTATGTGTAATAGGTGATCCTACATACTCATTCATTAATCAGTCAGCAGCAGTCCCAGTCTCCGACAAGCACTCCTGCAAAAGCTTTGAGCAAGGCACATTTTTTATTAAATATGGAGTCGTCTTCTTTCTGTCACCTTTATCTCTGAATTTTGTTTTTCTTCTATTTATTCTATCATTTTCCATAATTCTAGTTCTGAAATTGAATAAAAGTTGTCTCATCATAACTAATGACAGAATGAGCCATTGTAGCTCTCTTGGCCTATTAGAATGCAGGATATTGGGTTTAAGCTGGCTTAATGGGTTGCAGGGCTCTTTCTTTCTTTGGGCAATGTTTCCTGTCAGTTTCTGGTGGTATCGACAGAAACAGTACATGGTCAAGTATCCAACAAGGACTCCTGCCAAAGCTTTGAGCAAGCCTCATTTTTATTAAATATGGATTTTCTCTTCTTTTTCTCACCTTTTTCTCTGAATTTTGGGTTTTTTCCCTTCTAGTTATTGTATCTTTTTCCATAATTCTAGTTCTGAATTGAATAAAGTTGTGTCTCATCATAACACTAATGACAGAATGAGCCACTGTCGCTCCTTTGGCCTATACAATGCAGTGATATTGGGTTTGAGCTGGCTTAATGGGTCGTAGGACTCTTCTTCTGTGGGCAATGTTTCCTATCAGTTCTGGTGGTACCGTAGAAACTCTACGTTGGGCCTGTTTTGGTTAAGGGTGGAAACGAGGAGGAAGTGAGAGGTGAGAAGTGGTAATAGTTCCCTTTAGAACTTGGGAATTGGTTAGTAAGTTTTTCGTGTTTAGACATTGTTGGAAAGTGTGATTTGGAAAATGTTATGTCTTTTCCGGTGTTTGGATGGTAATGTGGAAGTGGAAGTGGAATTGGAAAAGTTGACCACAAAGTTGACCGCAAAATAATATTAAATAAAAATTAATTAGGAAAAATAAAATGGACTGTAATTAGAATGCAAGTGAGATTTATATGATTAATAAATTAACTGTTTTGTGCTACCACTTATTACAATGAGATTTACATGACCACAAAATTAACTGTAGCACTCTGAAGTGAGGAAATGGTTGTGTAAAAGAGAATAAAGAAAAGGAAAAGGAGTTTTCTTATTTTCCTTTTCCGGTGTTTGGATAGACAGGGAAGTGAGCAATTATACTTCCTCATTTCCTTACTTCCGCCCACTTCCTTTGCAACCAAACACGCCCGTTGTCAAGTTACTGGGATTTACAGGTTTGTGTCTTGCAGTTGACAAAATTGGTAGCAGGATTGAAGGTAGTCAGTTTGATGTCCCCTGGATGAAGCCATACTGCCTATTGGGTTTTTTGGACACTGTCAGTTTGCTAGCGCATGCCTTGTTCTTTGGCACAAAAAAAAAATCCAAAATTAATGCTGTAGTAATTACTTAAATTTGTATTGGCAACATTTTCCCTGTATTTTCAGGATATAATTGAGTAAGCTTGCTTGGAAATCTATCCTGCTTTCTCCATAGGTTTTTATATTGCAGTTGTGCTTTCATCTTCTCATTATGTCTCTCTCTTTTGACTACTTCTATATAGTTCCATTTTTTTCAGCTCACAGGCTGCATATCCACATTTCCTTCCAATGAGATTTCCACATTTTCCCTTATGAGGCTTCTCAAATATTTTTGGAGCTGTCATTGTTTCCATTATGATCTTTAGCCAGAACTATTTTATGACCAGTTTCAGTACACCTAATAGTTTATATTGTGTTTTCTGTTCCTTCTTGAATGAACTTTTTCTCAAATATTTGAGACTCCCCACCTGTTACATTCTCTATTCTTGTGCAAAAGTTTAGGAAGCATATGCTGAATTCAGGATGGCTGTGTTTTTGAGTATTCTCAAATAAAGAATTTATCTTCTTTTTATTTTAGAGAATCATTCATGTTAGAATTCATATATTATTCTGATTGTTACATATTATTTTGGTGCATGAATTTTTTTTATTCTTTTTGTCTTGTTAATAATCTGATTATACTGAAGAATACTATCAGTTTTTCAATGCTTTTCTTATGCAAATCTGTGCCAAAATCCTGGTTCTATTCTTGCTCAGCATTTCGTTGCATTTTATGGTTCCTGCACAAACAATAAGAAGGCAGAGCTGGTTTCTTAAATTAACTTCTCTTGGGAATCATCTTTTCTTGGTACTAACTCAGTTTTGATATTTAGTTTTGGATCCAGTCATGGGTGACGAGGGAAGCTTTATGTGCCTATGGACCTGGTATCTGTATATCGTGAGAAGGTATTATCAGCAGCTTGGTTTTTGTTTTGTATATGACCTACATTCTTGCATTATCCTTGGCAGCTATGACTATGTTTTTTCATTAGTTGCTTATCTTCTACAGTTTTAGCCTGCTCACTCCTTGAGCATTCTTTCATATGAAAAAGTTGTCTTAATGTAGACAAATGTTTTTTTTTTTCCAATTGAGTATATTTTGCATGTCCAAGAGAAGAAAACAACAATAGAGAATGTCAACAAAACAAAAGCTTATCCTGCTTTCTTGTGAAATTGAGTGATACTGTTGACAACTCCACCTGTAAATTTCAACTCAAAAAACACACCATCTGTAATATACTTATCCTGCATTTGGTACCTCTTTCTCATTGGTCTCTGATACACAATATCTCGTAACAGTTCTTATGCACGATGTTTTGTTGAAAGCAAATCCAGACCTCTTGATGGACGTGCAAAGAACATGCCAATATCTAAATATATGAATGCCACAAGAGTTACTTTCCAAATAGAAGTTTAAGGGCCATCTGTGTGCATGATTCTAGTCAAACCTCGTCGCAAGTACCATCTTTTAGCTCTTGAATCCTATGCTGTATGATCTGTTCATTAAATTTTTATAAGGAATCTTTCTGACAGCTTTTATAAGTCTAAGGTCTCTAATTCTTAACCATATGTTGATGCATGTTCTAGTCAAACCTCGTTGCAGTGTAACTACCCATCTTTAGCTCTTGAACTCTATGCTTTACTGGTTCGTTAAATTTTTATGAGGAACTTTTATTACTCATGCAGCTTCCCTCCGGTGATTACTAGATTTGAACACAAAGCTCAAATGCTTGTTTATGCTGGTAGTCTGTGTACCTGTCATAACATCTCAAATATGAAATTATTAAATTTATTTAAAAATTAAACATTAGTAACCATAGACTTTACAACCACGGCATTATTGTATGAACTCACTTCTTAACCATGCTCCTGTTTTCTTTACTCCTGCACCTTTGAGCACAACTAAAAAACTCGTTCCCTCGCCCAATTTCTTCTGTTTCCCGTGCCTCTTCTGGTCTGGGAAGTGGGAGTTTAGCTTTTAGGTTTTGGCTTTCATTTCCCCTTTTTATACATATACAAACAGAAGTTGCTCATGGAACCTGTAGCCCATTTCTTTTACCTTAGGTTTTTGATACTAAAGGTTTTCTTGATACTTATATGAAATTAGTCACACTGTTTAAATCCATTATATTATCACTTTATGATTATGAGTTTCCATTAAAAAAGGGTTCTATATGTGTAATATTTTTCCTTTTACCAAATCAAACCATCATTGATGCCCGATCTTCACCTCAGTTTCCGACAATCATTAATTTTTTACAAGTATTAAATTGCAGATCAACTTTATGGCGACACTTCTATTATCGACAGTCATGTATTTTTTTTTTATTTAAATTTTGACTAATCTATAACGAACATCAGAACCAATTGTTCTGACTTCTTTTGGGTCAAAACTCTTATAGTCAGGCTAGCTCTGCATGCCTTGATCCTTATGGTTTTATCCCCGTTTGAAAATGATCGTTACAATTGTTTTCTGCATGTATGGGCATGCCCTCTTAATCTTGCTTTTGCTTTCTGCAACTATGATCCTAATTTGACACATAATTGGACATGCATGAGATTATCCTTTGCATTTATTCATCTCTTACTTTTTTGGCATATACCTCGTAAGGTTTCATACATTTTACAAATGTCATATGTTTAGGTAGTTCCAATGGCTTCTGATGCTGACCCTAACCATTTTGAAGCTGAGCAGTTGACAGGATTGAGGTACTTTCAATATGTATCATTTTCTTCTGCACAAGGCTTATGAAATTCTATTATGCCATAAATTTTACATCAGATGCAGATGCCTGACACAGGTTCTACAAGCCTACAATATATAAAGCACCACACTTAGTTCATAACCATTCTGTAACTATCATCCATTATCTTTGGCGCGGTGCTTCAATGAGCTACAACTACTTCTGGTTATTTAACGCATTAAATTGACAAAAACTTCCTTGTTTTTGCATATGAATTCTTGCCATTTCATATGTTTTGATGGCCTTTCAGCATTTTACTTTTGGCTCATTCTACGATAACAAACCCTTCTATTCCAAACCGTTGGGGTTGCGGACATGAATTCTTCTCTTCTATTCAGCTCTGTTAAGGTCCATCTCCTTTGTTACATTAACAACTGTCTATCCTTTTAGTTGTGTCTGTCTGCAACTTTTGTTCATTCTCTGCCAATTATCACCACGGAACTATGAAGGGTGATATACACTGGAAACTATGTATAGTTCATAGAGAAAGATGAGTGGTCAAGGTAAAGGAAAGGCAAGACTGGGAGCCACCTGCATACTATGGTCTGTTATTCTTGATACCCTTGTAATAATATTTGTTTTCTTTTAGGTTTTTGCCTAATGATTTTTTCTCTCCCCTTTTTCCATTCTTTTGAAAGAAGAGTATTAGTGTGTTGAAAGAAAGAGTATTAGTGTGTTAATAGTTGCTCAGATGGAACCCGGAGGATATCCCCATGGAATAGAGAACTAAGAACACATTGAAATCTCTGTCCGGATTAAGGTTTTCAGGAGTTCCTCTGTATTATCATCATACATGCATCTGT
>JAVJIF010028020.1:0-15687 GCA_038442645.1 Agave tequilana | reverse complement strand
AGTTATATTATTGAAAAAATGTTAAACTTTGAACCATTAGATACATGATCAAACGGACTCTAAAACACATAATTTTTTGAAAGTGCACATCTTAAGGGATGATTACAAATTGATATAGTTGGATCAAAATTATTTTTTTCTGTCAGATGGCAGCTGATATATATTATTCTCTGTCTCACCCCAATGCTAACAGTGTAGCAAAGAGAAAAAGTGAGTTGGTTAGTTAACAGTGTAGAATATTTGAAATCTTACAAAAATTGGTATGTGAGGATTTATATCATGATAAAGTGGTAGGATCGAGAATTTGTATGTCTAAAAACATAAATTTAAGCAATACACTATTTCCGGCAGTCCATTTTGCGCACACTTGATGGATGAAAAAAAGTAATAAAAATATATGATTTTTTATTTTAATTACTTGAAATAATATAGATCAACTTCCACAAAATGGATCTGGCATTCGGATGTCATAGGATTGTATTTGAGTGGGAATGATTCGGCCTCGAATCCAATGACACAAAGACACACACTTTCAATGCTAAAAAGCAATCGTGATGGATGGTGGAGAAATTTAAATTCTTGAGGCTAAATAAATGTTCTTCATTGAATGACCTCCATTACTTCTCTTTTACTTTGACTTGGACATTAAGAGAGGCATTATGAGCAACGAATCTTGTCATTAACTAGGAAGGACGCCAGTAATTTCCCATATTGAGGTTGAAAAAGTTGGGAATAATTAGTACGAAATGAGAGAGAAATAATACTCTTTCTTTTTTTTTTCTCCTTCTTTCATTCTTTTTTTTGAGAAAGATAATTCTAGTTTTTTTTATATAAAATGTGAAAAATTATTTTGAAGCATACCCTTTTAAGAAGTATTCAAAGTGTTATTAAACCACAACAAAGTAGAATTCATAGAATCAATATGGATTGAAGAAAAATCCATAAAATATTGTCGCATGGTAGAAGTTCCTCTTTCTAGTCTACTGATGATTCAATCACCAAGATTATAAGATTTTTTCTAAACCTAAAGTATTTCATATGATTTCCATATTCTTTTTCATTCTAATTAATTTATGAGAGTTTTCTTTTCCTTTTTCCCTTTATCTAGAAGTTTAATATACATTTTAATATTAAAATCCTAGCCATCAATATAAAATTTCAATTATACAAAAGCTTCATCTCATTTCTACCAATGTTATACAAACCATTCAAAGAGGCATCAAAATTACAAGAGTAAAGCAAATAGTTTGCCATTAAGACTTTGATTAAGAACACATACAACACTCGAAAATTTCCATTTAAACAATACTTATACAACTAGAATGAGTTGTAATATATTTTGTTTATTTATTACCATCTATAAACAAAAAACTTCTGATTTGTATTGTGAACAAGAAATACACACGAAATGAACATTTTCTACTAACTTAATTTTAAAACTCTCACTAGTTTTGCCTAAGATCCCACTGCAAAGAAAAACAAATTATGTAAACTATGCACCAAGTTTTCTTAAATTACTCTCCGTATTATTCACCACAGTTATCTATTTTTATTTTTTAAAATGAAATAAGTAAATTTAAATTTTCAGGGCATCTAGCTATTGAATTTTTTGTACAAGGGGGAAAAAAAAAAAAAAAAAGAGTGACTAGGGATCCATTTTTTCAACACAGACTATAGCCAATTTGACCAGAATTCTGTTTCACTATTAATTTGTCATTTAATATTTTTAATTAACAAACAACCAAACTTTATTAATTAAACAAAAAAAATCAAACTAGAGGACTAGTTTACAAAAATCAAATACTACTCTCCCAATATCGCCATTTTCTTCATCTACCAACAAAGCACCAAGGGCGCACGTGTATATCTCGTGATACATTGACTTTTATCCGCCCGTCGCACGTGGGACCCAAACCCCACGTCAATCCAATCTAAAAACAACTTCATGCACGTAAGTCTCCAACAATATAAATATTACAATAACGGAAATATGATATTTAATTTTTTACCCAACAAGCCATGGGATGAACTCATTATTCTGTAATTACACTAATCTACTGCAGCATTTTTCATGCCCCTCTCCTCTAAATTCATTTCTGGTTCAGATTTTTACAATCTCTACAGACACTACAGATTCTTAAATTCCATGTCTACATACTAAACAAGAAAACAAAACAAAGAAAAGGAAAGGCAGAGCAGTTAAGTACTCATTCATTCATTGTTGTCCTGTATTAAAGAAAACCCATCACCCTCCAATCTTCTCTTATATAATGCCATTAGAGCCTCACCATCCCAAACCCTCAAAACTCTCTCTCTCTCTCTCTCTCTCTCTCTCTCTCTCTCTCTCTCTGTAGTAGAATCAAGACCATCACCTCTTTCAGGTGATCCCCCAGTCTCCAGAACTCGACTCCGGCCGCTCTCGACTCACGGCCAACCCGGAAAAGGAGCCTCAACCCCAAGGTAAATACATCTTCAATCCAATCTTGTCTACAAATTAGTTTTAGTAATTGTTGGTGCAAGTTAGTGACTATGATTGTTCCTGGTTACAGAGATAGAGGGTAGTGTGTGTTTCAGAATGAGCCGAAACAACGGGAAAGTGGACCTGAAGCTGAACCTGTCGCTATCGGCGACGAGGGGGGACACGTCAAGAAGGGTGGCGGAAGACGAGGACGGGTCGCCGAACAATTCATCGTCCCCGAGCTCCTGCGTGTCGTCGGAAGCGGCCAACAGCCCGGAGGCAACGTCGATGGTGCTCGCGGGCTGCCCGCGGTGCCTTATGTACGTGATGCTGGCCCAGGAGGACCCCAAGTGCCCTAAGTGCAAGAGCACGGTCCCGCTCAACTTCCTCAACGCCGCCGCCCCCACCACCAACAACAGCAGCAAGAAGAACAGGAAGAGCTGAAACTGAAATTTTTCACGGGGTTTGTTTGTGTGCCAACTGCTGCCTGCCCTTTTCTATGTTTTCGCCCTGTTCTTGGTTCTAGTAGTCATAGGTGTGGTTCTCTCTTTTCTAGGCTTCTTTTAGACATAGTTCTCTGTCTCTTCTCTTTTGTTGTTCCCCAATCTTCTCTCTCTCCCTCTCTCTCTCTCTCTCTGTGTGTGTGTGTGTTTTGCTGAACACAATGTAATCTGGGCCAGTCCTGCCAGCCCAAATTCTCCCTCATCAACCATATTCTATATAATATAAACATGGTAATGTTTAGTTTAGTTCCTTCAATATTATGTTCTCTAATCATATGCATCACTAGGTATGAGAATAAACGTGCCATGAGCTCTCATTGGACATGTCTAATAAAAAAATTATTTAAAAAAATGAGAAAATTCATATTTCTATAAAAAAATTCTATTGAACATGTCCAATAAGAGTCCATGGACACGTCTATTCTCATCCCTACAGATGACCTTTTCTTTCTCTTAAGCAAAGAGGGGGAAGACTAATGATCTCCATTAGCCCCCAAATCACAGCGAAAGGCATTCTGGTAAATTTGACATGTATAAGGATAACAATGGCATACATGTATACACTCAAAATAGTTTGTAAGCATATGCAAGTAGGTAGCATATAATAAGATAAGATACATGCCATTAGAAACTGAAAGAGAGTTGAGAAGTGAGAGGGAAGAGAGAGAGCAGAAGGGGGAAGCTTCTGGGTGGTTAGAGAGAGGAAGAGGCATTCAAAGGGGAAGACTATTTTGGATAGAAATACTCCATTAAAAATCAAATTGAATGCAAGAGTAATTGAGACGGTTGAAAATAATGAATGGAGGTTACGTCAGATGTTAAATACCAATTTAATTTCCACTCTCTTCCACCACCTCATTTGCTTTTCCTTTGTTTCTTGCCCTTTTCCTTTCCTTGAATACATAAAACACAACACTGGATGGCTTCTCACTAAATGCAAGGCCAAAGGGCATTACTCTTGCCACCACAGCTACGTCTCATCTCATGCATGCATCACCCCCAAAACAAATGCCATCTTTTTTTCGTTTTCAGAAATTAAAATATGCTAATCAGGCGTGGCTCACTGGTAGAAAGGTGAGAGTGGATCGGGGGAAGTCTAAGTTCAAGTCCGGCTACGGTTTATGTTAAAAAAGAAGAAAGGAAGAAAAAAATACCATGAAATTAAAATACCATCTCTCGTATCTCCCATATCTTCACATTCCATATACTCAACTCCGAGATGGATACTATGTATTTTAGTCTAATTAAACTAGAAGTTCATTCATTGTAAAGAAAATACGGTAAATGGTACGAGCACTTCACGCAGCATGCCAGCCGGTGAGGAGCAGGGGAAGATGACCACCCTGACCTTCGCCCCGGCATTCCACCCGGGTATTGTGTAGGTGGATTTTACCCGCAGCTGTACTCTTATGATACCCGTGGCTGTACTCTTACGATTAATGGAGAAAATAGACTTCTGAACAGTTTCTGATGTCCCTATTACTGCTCTTAACTGGAGATGTCAGAATGGGGTAATCCCTTAATGTGCACAGTGCAAACAGTTAGGTGCCCCCTCTAGTTGGATGATTGAATGCCGGGTTCCCCCCCCCCCCCCCACCTTTGGCTTCTGTCAACAAACCCAACCAAAAGCTCTACAGACCAAAAGAAGAATAAAGAGACCCCTGCTGTGTTAACAGTCTTTGCTCAGCTACACACCAAACCTGGGTATATACACACAAGTCAAGAAGCCGAAAAGTACACCTACTGTTGTCAAAACTTTCATGATCCAATTTCCACACATCTAATCCTATTAACCCTTTGAAGACATCTAAATCGACATCACCTACATTTCAGTTTCCTGTTCTTGCTCTCCCCCTTTTCCCAACCACCACCTTTGGTCACTACCCCTACCGTAACAATCCAATCTTATATTAGAAAGCACGACTTAAAAGAGTTCTCGATCTTTCGCCTTTCCTGCCTTAGCAAATCTAAAACATCTTACGAATATTGAGGATACCGATAATCAAAGCATTGCAAATCATGTTCTTTCTAGTGTGCCCAATGTTTGTGTTTCCCACATGCACATGCATTGCATGTGTCTGATGGTCGATGATGAACAATGTAATGTATGCCATCATATATCGATAAATCATGGGCCTTGTCGAACAAAAACTGGGGACAGATGATGACTCGACCACTCCATTTACATTCTTGGCTAAAAGGACAATCAAAACGCTCTAAACCATCTGTGGTCGGGATTTTCTGCCATAGACAGTTGGATGCTCCCGATCGATCTTGCCAAGAACACAGAAGAAAAAGAACACCTATCAGGCCAAATGCACCGATGTGGTGTCAAACAAAGACGCGCGAACGTAAGAATAAGAATTCTTGTTTTAAGAAAAATAGGAAATACTTGTGAACGTGTTTTTGGAGGTAACCAGTAGCCCCCACTCCTTGGTGGAGATGGAGGTATTTATACATGTCAGAGCTGCCGTTGAAGATGCAAATACGCCGGATCTCAACAACTACACAATTTACACGCTACAATTTTCTCGTAACCACATGGACTGTGCCGCTTGATTGTAGGAATTGTCATGCAGAGATATCCACTACTATCCATTACATTCCGCATTGAAGTAGGAGCATTGTAACATTTTGAACATGGAGAAGATCTAGCAACATGATTGAATCCGTGAATCGCGGGAGTCGTGTTACCTAGCTATAACCAGTGCAGACAGGCTTCGGAAGGTCTTCGTGTCGTAGGGTGGAGTAGCTTCGGAGGTGGTCTTTGCACCATTGACTGAAGCCTCCGGGAAACTGTCAAACTCTGATTAAGTTGTGATCCGGTTAAATGGTTTCGGATTGATGTGGGCTCGAGGCAAGACCCAAGGCTCTCTTTGGGTCCGTGTTCGACTCGGAGGTGCGCTGGACCCACTAGTGGGAAGGCGATTGTTCGCTTGGGGCTTGTATGAGATAGCAGGACACGTGGTTTGATTTCGACATGCATCGAAAATTGACCACTACACCATCAAAAATGTTTCGCCACAAACAACAAATGGATAGCATGAGGTCTAGTTCAAGTTAAAGATCAAGCATCCGACGGAGCAACACGTAGACACAAATGTCAAATGTGGTCCATAAGGTGATGTGCCGTGCACCCGTTAATAAGCTGAGCCTTATTGGTGATTTGACTGCAGTGTTTGGCTGACAAAGATGAGTGTTAGAGAGATACAGTTTGATTTCTTTCGAATAATAAATGTCATATAAAAGCAACAAATTGAAGGATGAGCAGATTAAATAGCAAACATTTTTGATAAGCTCATAAAAGATGATGAAACACAACAATAAAAGCTTCTTCAATGGTTCAACAAAATTCTGACACTGTTTCAATAAGCATTCAATAAACCATAATGCTCAATACGCTACATGCCAACTACGTACAGCTTGAGGACATCACTTTGAATTCACCAAAATGTTTTTCTTTATCTAGTGAGGATTTAAGTATAAGAGAATAACCACTTGAAAAGAGAAAAAAAAATAAGTGTTATGAATCAGTAATTAATAAATGCCAATACGCAACAACAAATAAAATAACTATATGGAAAAAACTGTGAACATACCTCTCAGGTTATGCCCCTTGTTTTTGGCTAGTTAGAAAGATGAACGATTCCCACATTCACCAACAATAACCTTTTGTGGCCGGGTGAGCTTAATGATTAATGGATCATTCAAGAAAGACGCAGCAACGTGCAAAGAACATCCATCAAAAACCAAAATATAGTACCCTGGATGATCTTTACTAGCCAGACTGAGCTTGAAATTCAAGCCAAAACCAAACAGTAGGTGAAAATTTGACTGTAGTCGCATGTTTTTTTGAATTGAACCTGGATAGAATCTGTTACTGCTAAGAAGAATTTAGAGGTTCTACCAGTAATTTGCATGAAGAGGTGTTCCCGCTGTACATATGCAATTTAGTCAGAGCAATACATATGCATGCAAAACAAACAATAAAAGATTGCAAGCCATTTCTCATCTAAGTTATTGAGTTTTGCTGTACTTACAACAGAATATCCATCAGCCTCTGACCATCATGGTGAATTATATCAGAGAAATACTAACCGAGTAGCACAGAAGAACACCTTAACACATTGTGTTCTACGCTGTCGAAAGAATTTTTGAAGAAAGCAGGAACATAGATGTCCTGGCTCTTGACCAGAAACATGCACTAGACAGGAGTACTGAAAAGCCTATTTCCCACTGCATCAACATGATTTCTTTTTCTTACTCTAATACATAAGAGCACAGAACCACTGAGCTGGGCCTCATGAAGAAGTGAAAATGTGAAGGGGCACCCAGAAAATAGATGATCTGTAAGTTTTATAGAAAGCAGCCACTTCGCATTAAAATCCAAAGCATCATCCTGATTGATGAACACAGCCGATAAGTTCATTAAAATATAAAATAAAATGTAGGTGAGATATAGGCTGTTTCTTCCATAGACAAGAAACAGAGAGCATGTAAAGCACCTGAAAAGGAAGAATTCATATGAACGTTCATAATCAACTGACATCAACAAGAAAAGAGTTCATAACAAAAGAACCATCATGCGATATCTTTGACTGGTTATAAGCAAAAGTTTCTCTTGACAACAGTATCATTTCCTAAAAAGCAAGTACCAATTCTTCTCATGTGTGTCAGGAGTTAATATACGATGATATCAGTTTAGAGCATTTGAATCATTTTACCTGGTCACAGATTCACATTGCAATGCCTAAAAGAAAAGATGCAGATTTCCCATCATCAAAACTGCCACTTCGGCGCAGCCTCATAGGATATCATTTTGTTCATGTTCTCCCCAACCACTACTACTTCTAATGTAGCTATCTTCAATACCAAATTCTTTATTCTGTTCAAGTCGCCTAGCATAATTCTCAGTAGAAATTGAACCCTTTTTCAATCGCCTATAATAAATCATTACCCACGGCCACAATCTAGCAGCACCAAAGTATCCCTCAACAGATATGTCTGATTCACCTTCCTCAGGTGCTGGAAGCCCATAGTGTTTCAGAGCCAAGATCATTTCCTGTGTTGTTATTCTAGTGGAATTTCTTCCCTCAGAACCAGCTGCAATTTGCTTGTTTGGCTTTCCTGGAGGAGTTTCTTGCAGGCTGCTCTTCTCTCTACAATTATCAGAAATAGCAGCAACACCTTTAGGTAGATTTATGCCAGAATTGTGCTCCTTGTGCACACAAGTAGATGCAGAATAATGTGCCTCATCAGCATTATCCCCTGAATGGTCTATTTCATTGTTAATCTTGCAAGTGACTGAGCCATTTCCATCTTTCGCTTGAAAACTCTCCACATTGTTGTGCAAATGATGCTTAGAACTGGGGCTCCTTGGATGCTCCAAATTGTCCTTAGAGGAGGCCCTGTCTTCATAAACATCAACATTCACATTCTTTGGAGAACACGGCGGCTTCTTCTCCAATGAAACTGATAAAGATGGTGACCTACGCGAGCTTGACCTTGACCTAGATCTTGATCCAGAACTTTTAGATTTAAAATGAGGGAAAGACAGAAGTAGACCTTGAACTGGAAGAAACTGAGCGAGACCTGGAAGATATTGACCTTGATGTTGACTGAGAGCTGGCACGAGATTTGGATTTTGAAGTTCCCGAATGAGTCTGTGAGCTGCTTGTAGAAGAATCTGAAGAAAGCAATGAAGAGTCAGATCTCCTTGAGCTCCTCTTCTTCCGAACTTTCTTCGGAGTTTCACGGTGCTGCTCATTTCGCCTCTTTGCTTGAGACTCTTTCCTAGGCTTAGCCCGGTTCTTTTCCCTTCTTTCTGGAAAATTCTCATTCTTCCACATCAACTTTCTAGACTTTCTAAACTGAGATTCCTTTCTGTTCCGTTCTTGGCGTCTTGATATCAGAGGATCTCTGCTGGCATCTGGTCTTCCCCAGGAACTAATCCTAGGCATCTTTAGCTTCCCATCATTTCTGCCTCTGAAATTTATTTCATCTCTTCTGTGGCTGAACTTGCTAAATTTCTCTTGCTTAGCATCTCCTTCAGGGCAATAACGTTTAATGTGACCAACACGACCACACTTATAGCATGTTGGCTGAGGCTTTGAATTCTCAATGTTTCTGTCAGTTTCAGCAGTTGGGTGCTGTTTCCGTCCTTTTCCCTGAGGACTACCATAATAAGGGGAGCCATAAGAACTAGCCCTGTGGTTGTTGTCCTTCTCATCTTCTCTGTCATTACCATGATAAGGTTCATAGCGATCAAACTCTGTGTCATTCCGCACTTCATTTCCAGCAATCTCATCATTAACAGGCTGACCCCATCGTTCAATTTCCACTAGGTTGGGTTCACTTGAGTTGCCTACACCTGCCATTCCCTCTTTCAGAGTCACATCTCTCTCCTCTGCAATATCATCAATATCTTCAGGAACATAAACTGCTCTTTTATCAAGCACATCATTCCGATGCTTCCCACGATTATAAGCTGGAATACGGGAGTTACCTTTAGAAAAATCTCTTCGATCTTGGGAACTCCTGATTCGCACTCCATCGTTCTCTTCCCTTAAGTTCCTTCGCCGATACGGCTCATGAACTTTGGTTGACCTAGCGGCTCTTGGAAAAGGCCTGGGCTGTCTGTTTGACCAATTAAGTGATAATGGCTCCCCACAGATATTTTTACCTCGCAATGCTCGGAGAGATCTCTCAGCATCAGCAGCAAATTCAAAGACTGCAAAACCATATCCATCTTTCATCTGTAACATACAACGCCCAAACCTCTGGAAAACTTGTTCAAGCTCTTCTTGTCGAATATGAGGGGGAATATGCCCTACGTGCAAAGACATCTGTAAAGAAATTATAAAGGTCATGAACATTATAGTTTAGGAAAAATGGGACCATTTAGTTTAAATGAGAATTAAATGACATCAAACTTTTTATAACTCTAACAAGAAATTTCTTGGCAACAAAATACGTGTAAACAAGGTCTTGTGACAGTAATATCTGATAATTCAAACAAAGTATTGATCTGCATGTACATCAGAATATACCTCAACTAACATCTCCAACAATAACACTCGAGCAAAAATTGCCATCATTTCTTCAGGATAAAAGCAAATGAAACACTACCATAGAAGGACTTAGCAGATATTCTTGTTTGGTATCTCAGCATTGCTTCTAGTCTAATATCATTGAAGGTAGATCGTCCAGTGGAATCAAGAGAATGGCAATCATGGTTTATCACTTTGCTACCTCGATTTCCTCATCAAACTGTTCAACTTACCACCAAAAATCTTTCTCATCTCATTTCTACTTTTCCTTTGTTCTTATTGGCTCACAATATTAGAGGTATACTAAGAAGCATGGACACAGGATACGGGTGCGACACAGACACCCAACAGAACAATTCTTTAAAAAGTAGGACCCGGGGACACAACGATGTGACACTAGAATATGTGAAAATGATAACTGGGAGTGCATATATACATAAATAATCAAACATGTCTACATCTAGGAGTCTAACCATCTAATAATAATAGGATGATAAAATGTATGCTAAAACTTTAACCTATCATAGATTGTTATGACTTCGCAAAATGAATAGACCTTGTCTCTTTAGCTCTCTATATGGTAGTTCAGCATATCTTTATTCTCATATATACATATCAAAACTTATAATAGTTTTATACAATTTAATATCTCGATGGCATTTTATCCATTATAATCTTTGATAGACAATGAAGGTAAATAAATATCCTAGACATATAATGTGACAAAAAAGTATTTGAGAAATGTGGACACGTGTCAAAGAAGTGTCTGACAAGTGTCCTAAATTAAAAAGTGCAATATATATTGATGCATATTTGAAAAGTGTCTGAGGAGTGTCCGAGAAGGCGAGAAGTGTGCCCAACACGGAGGTCAGAGTGTCCCACACGGGTACAGCTTCACGGTAAAATTGTTGTGCTACATGAGTGATGTAAGATGCTGTCAACTAGAGCATGTCATGTTTTCAGAGCATACAGTTTTCCAGTACTTCAAAATAAAACAGTTTCAGAAATAAAAGTAAGCAGGCCTTCTCTAGCATAGTTCATTGAGCTGTATTAGATGACAGGATGTTTTGCAGCATACAGTAACATTTATTATCTAAGACTAAGAAGTGAGATAGTTATACAGAATCTATCAAAGATGTTGCAAGAGACAGAGCATCTCTGTTTAATGAGACAACCACCAAGTACTAGACACACCAAAGAAAACTACATATTGTTTACCTTCCACAACTGATTGAAGCTACTGTTTTATTCTCTCTCTTATGTTTGCATACTTAACTTCTGATTGCTTACTGAAATTGACAAAAAAGTTAGTGTTTGAATTATTTACTAGTCAACTTTCACATGGCTTAGTTCGGAACCTCACCACATGTTTTATTATAGCTTCCTTTAGTTGGGACTAGAAGGTCCCTACTGATTTTGGGTTTTTGATTGCTCCAAAATGCTCCTCAAAGCTATTGGCTGCTTTCTAACTCCAAATATCTATACCAATTCCATCAAATGTCATATTCAAGCAATGCTCACCATATTTCTTTCCCACTGATTCTTGCATTCCAGTTGGGGAAGAATATTTTTCTTGGGACAGCTTGATGCACAGTAAGAAAAGTAACAGCAATTGCCATTTAACTAATGTAGGAGGTGGTGAACATGTGAAAAAAGATTCATTAGAAAAATGAAACATCTTCTACCATCCTAAGCACCATTTAAAGAAAGTTCAATATATAAAAGAATATGGAGCAGGAAAATTTTCAATCCCAAATACCCTTCGCAATCCTTTTCTCTTTTATTTTCCATACGATGCTAGCATTCAATTTGAGAAGATTGAAGGGTATGATATCTCTAATTTTTGAACAGTGGGTATTAAAGTTCACAGTCATTTTCTGTTCTCCTGCGGTAACATTGTGTATGGCTGCAACTTGTTAGCAATACCAGCAATCCGGAGTTAGACCATTGTAAGGTTGAAAGAAACACCAATTCCATCATAAAGAATAGAAAACATTAAAATCAAGGAATGATTTGCCCAAGTGGCCTCCTTGGTGACATCTTCGGCACAAATTGTAACACATTAACCAGATCTCTTTAACCGAGGTACTAGAGACTGTACTCAAAAAGCATATCAGGAGAAGTCCACAGCCACAAATTAAGAAAAAGAAGATGGACACATGGGGAGGCACAACACATAACCATGGGTAAAAGATTTTGTAGCCTTTTGAAATTAAATCAACGATATAACATGTATAATGGAGTAATATAGGCCAACAAACTAGCTAGCAAGTCGAAAACAAGTTAACATGCATTTCACTGACACAAAATATGTGTTACATGCTAAATTAACAGCTTCCTTACATAGTAGGTTACATATTGTCTCTCTTCTATTACCTGAAATGTTATAATAAATTGATCAATATTCTACCCATTATCTAACATGAGAAAAAACAGATAAAGTGAAAATAAAAGGCACAACCATACCTATTCAAGATACACCACTGAAGTCCAGACATAAGCTAGCTGTGCAGAGATCTCTAGTAGTGAACTATGACCTCCTAAGAATAAGTAACTGAATTTTATGAGTCTACTAAATCAAAGATATTAAATGGAAACTAAAGATGAAGCTAGTAGGCAAACAATAAAATAGGAAGGTAAATTTACAACAAAAAAAGTACCAAGAAAACAGACCAATTGAGTCAAAACTGAGCCAAGGAGATCAGAAAGAGCAGAGAAAACAGGCGCAAAAAAAATTCCCATGCATTACTTCAAAACATATAAAAATAGGCACCCCAAGAAGAAGTACAAGTTTCTGTGATCTATACTGTAGGAAACATAAAGGAGGTGATGCCATAACAGCAAAGAGGACAGAGCTGTGCAAGCTGACACGTAAGAATTACCAGAATTAAAAGGACTCAAACAAGAAAAACTTTCTGTTATGGCCAATCAATTCTTCTATGAGTTCAAGGCTATAAGAAAAACTCAATAGCTTGAAGATTCAGGTGAAGAGGATCATCTTTAAAATGATGTGAATCCCCAATCGAGCAGAACTAAACCTCCTGAAGTAAATTATGAAGTGCTCAAATATCAAGGGCTATCTAGACTTTCTGCACAAAGACATTGTTCAAACAGGTGATGTAATGTCTTTCCACTTGTTAGAGGCAATTCGAATATATCAATGAAGACCTAACAGTAAGCTGCACAGCACTTGGCCGAGAAACTGAACATGTAAATAAGGCTTCTACATGAAGTGGTTTCAATTTTGTCCTTTACTTTAAAATGTTTGTTTTATTGCCTAGGCCGTGATCCTTCATTAGACAAACAATAGTGATGAACAAAGATAATAACTACGATTTGAAGATGGTATAAGGCTCGAGAAAGAACAATTAAAATTTTACTAATCTACCAATTAGTTAGTTGTTACAGAGACCACTGTTTGAAGATAAAATATCTGAAAATAGACGCTACAGTGGAGGTGTTTTAGAAATGCTAAGAAAATAAATGGTCAGATTGAATTTCAAGATGAAAGTAAGAAATCCATGTTAGTGTACAGATAAATGGTTAATCAATAATGAGGTACAGAATCCAAAAAAGCAAGGGTACTCAACTTATCTACACTAAATATCATCATAACCAGAGAAGTGATCAGTTGATTCCTCGCTTTCAAATTTGTCATAGCTATGACTGTGAGAGAACTTGGCTGATTTCAATGGCACAAATTTTAGTTCCTCAATTGCTTTGGACTGTGATACAAGAATAACTAATCAATTTAAACTAACTTTAATCTCATTTTCTGTTCGATGCAGTATGCAATAAATCAGCCATTTGGTGAGGGAAAATATAATATAACTCTAATTTTAACATGCATTCTAATTCTTTTTTCTTGAATAATTATCTAAACAACCCAACAGCTAAACTACCAACATATCAAAAACACCCACGCTGGAACAATCGCCCGCTTCATTTCCTAATTGGATTCCAGTTCTCCCCTCAAATCGACAAGAACAACAATACGAATCAAATACAGCACAAATTTAACCACACAAATTATTTTCATTCACAAATTTCAACGAAACCCGAGTTCGTGGAATCAAAGAAACGATGTCATTTTTACATCTAATCTACCCTCGAATGAACCAGAAATTGAAGAATAGTGAAGAGAAAAGAGAGAGATTTACTTGAGAAAGGCGAGACCGCTCGATCCGCAAAAACCCTAGAATCGTCCCATCGTTTGCGCCAACATTCGAGATATGAAGGGACGATGGAGAGAGAGGGGAGGAGAGAGAATCATAAACTGTGAGGGTCTTATATACTAGATGTGGTCTGTGTGTAGACGCACACGCAAACGCACGTTGATGGGTAATAGTAGTTGGATCTGCAAGTTTGAGTAATTAGCACACCACCGCTTGTTTAAAAGTTGAGGAGGACTCACACGGAATGTCAAATTGTTAAACATTTGTGTGTCTCATGTTCAATGGATAAGGATCAAGTGGAGGTATTATAAGCTTCACAAATTAAATGCGAACATGTAACAGACATTGTGCATGATTATTGTCGTTTAACAGTTGTTATTAGTCGACTATGTCTTGGGCTAGTCGACTAGGCCCTATAGCAGAGAGTTGGGTTCTCGGATTGTATTATAGTAGTCGACTAGGTTTTGGGTATAATCAACTAATGCTTTTATTAGTCGATTAATGGTTTGCTCTAGTCGACTAGTGTCGGGTTATGGCAGTTTTCTAATACGGTTTTGTTACCTGTTTTGGTTTGTCCGGATTTTCTCTTTCTCTGAGGCGGTGCAGATTTGATTGTTGAAGTTTGTATCATACTAGGGTCATCCTAGTGCCTATATAAACCCTTAGGGTAGTCTTTAAAGGTGAGTCAAGAATTTAAGAGAAATTCATATTCCATCCACTTATTGAAGTTGTGTGAGAGAGAGAGATCTTCTTGTAATTCTTGTATTTTCTTCTCTGTTTCAATAAAGATTTCTCCTCTCCTCCCCGTGGACGTAGGCACATTACCGAGAACCACGTTAAATTAGTTTTTTCTTTGGTTATGTAGTGATTATAGTTTCAATTGCTTGCTAGCGTTAGAATCTTTTACGCTTCTACTCCGCTGCTGATCCTTCAACTCGGTATTTTTATGTTGTTTGATCAGTGATAGATCACAAGAATTGGTATCAGAGCGATGGCTAGGGAGACGACCATGATAACCATGTTCGAGATGGAGAAATTCGACGGAAAGTCCAACTTTCAGTTGTGGAAGATGCGAGTAACATCTTTGCTCGTAAAGGAGGGACACACAAGACCCTGCTCGGATTCATCGCGACAGTCAAAGTGCATTTATCTCGCTAAGGATTATAGGTACACAATCGGACGAAGCAAATTGACGTGAGGTATCACAAGACACGTCAGCGGTCGTGGATGATAAGATGATTGATTTGGTAAAGATCAACACGAAGAAGAATCCAATGGATATGATGACGAAGACCATCCCGTGAAGAAGTTCAGAGCATCTCTGAATTTTATCAAGGTTCTGAAAGGTAAAGTGGCGAATGAGCTTGGGAAGGAGCTATACGAATTCACTGAAATTCGCCTAAAGGGGGGTGGGGTGAATAGGTGAATACACTATGGCTATAGACAAATAAAAATTAAAGCACAAGAACCACCAATCTAAAACTCACTTGACAAGAAATGAA
>JAVJIF010028019.1:0-49229 GCA_038442645.1 Agave tequilana | reverse complement strand
AGACTTGTGAATTAGATAGTTCAGTCTTTGTGCATGTATGAAGATATATGCATGATTGCTAGTATTCTTTTGAGTTGGTTTGAAAATAGTTATTATGTTGGGATTGAAAATATCGAGAGGGTTACTCTCAAGCTTATATATATATTATGATTGCTAATAGCTGAGATTTTGATCTCGAGGATATATAAATAGGTCGGTTGTGATCAAAATTATATAATTGTAGTACATCACACTGTAGTAGTTACAAAAGAGATGCTGTCGAAATTTAGAAGAAGATCGGATATTATTACGTGGTTCGAGGATATTAGTAACTGGGACTGTTACATTAAACATAGACTGAAAACCATTTGGCTCAAAATTAAAGTGATAAAGTCAAATATTGAATATTTTTTTTAGATTTGAATAATACGAAACCCAAACTAGAAGATAAATTAATGCGCTCAAACTCTCTAGTGTATCTCAGTTTTCTTAATATTGTTTGGGCCCACTAGTAGATTCTACAAATTTATATGAATCTATATGTGGATCTTGTAGATCCAAAACTAGGCCCAGCCCATTTGCCACCCCTATCTAGTTTTCTTCCAACTATTAAAAATTTAACACAAAATGTACTAATCAGCTCTATTTGGCCAAGCAAATGTTAGAAAGATTATTGTTTATCAAGTTATTCAATACAAATATTGCAATCCGTTTTTACCATTTAACAATGTATAATATCCACCATGTACCCTCTAGCAAATTCCCTAATTTCAAGGCTACCTATCACTTACCTTGGGTTGCCTTTAGCTGTTGGCAGTCTTAAGAAAGTTCTCTGGAGATTACTTATTGATCGTGTCTAGAAAAGATTGGTAGGTTGAAAGGGGAGATTGTTGTCCCTAAGTAGATGTCTAACTTTGATCATTGCAATATTAAATGCTACACACACCTATATTTTGTCCTTTTCTTCTCCCCAAGCGGGTGGAAAAGGAGATTGATTCTTTGAGAAAAAGTTTCTGTGGAGCAGATCTAGCACAAATAGGAATGGATTTTGCTTGGTTAGCTGGAAACAAGTTTGTAAGCGCAAAGAATTCGGAGGGCTGAGTGTCATCAACCTTAGGGATTTTAATTATGTTTGCTTCTTAAATGGTGGTGGAAGCTCTATGAAGAACCTAGGCATAAATGGATGATCCTCTTTTCCCATTATTACCGGCCTTTATCTGATTGGTGGTTTAACAGATGAATTAATAGGGGATCATCTTCTCCTTTTGGAAAAGCTTGAGAGCAGTTAAAGAATTTTTCTTCTTGGATATTTCTATGGAGGTTGGCAATGGTAGAGAGTACAGGTTCAGGATGGATAGATAATGTTCATTCTCTTCATTTGGAAGTCTCTTTCCAGAACTGTTTTCTCTTGCCAATGATCCTTATGGACCGGTGGCATCCTGATTGGGGGAAAAACCGCGCACGAAAAGTGTATATTTTGAAATAAATATTTAAAGTGTGTGCACTTTGGCTTCCTCGATACTTCTGTTATAGTATAGAGGTTAAACGGGTCGAATCCACAAGAACGAGAAGCGATAGAAGTTTTATCGGTATGTTCACGTGTGTGTTAAAGTTTCTTCAGCGTTTTAAAGAATCAAAAGAAAAGAAAACAAAGAATGAAAAGAGAAGAGTACGGTGAAACACGAAAAAGGGAGAAACATAGAAAAGAATATATTTGTGATTTTTGGTATATTTCTAAAACAAAGTAAAAAGAGAAAGAAAACTCATGGCTACTAACTATTAATGGCTCCACTAACATGTTAACCTCTTAGTGATAGTTGCCTCACTTGTATCCTTGGCCATCACTAGTCTTTGGTTTAAGAGCGTTTCAAGCATGACCCATAAGATAATTTTCACATCCAAATTCAACAAAACAAGTGCAAGCTACACTTAAACCATCAAAACTAAATAAGAGTAAACATGAAATACAGTAATGTTAACTTGTTAGAGAGTTAGAATATTTGAGTGTTAGAATCCATCATCATGAGTCATCAATGACTCTTGCAAGAGCAAGCCCAAGTAGAGGCTGTTAGATTTATGTAGATTATCAAGTAAGAAGTTAACAAGTTAGTGGTTAGTAGTTTGTTGCAATGAGAGAAAATTAGTTAAACATATAAAAGAAGTTAGAGAGAAGAAAATAAAGAGAGGTAAAGAGAGAACTTTTCATAAATTGTCACCTTTTATTACAAGCACTCTTGCTTTCCAACCATGTATCACTCTCTCTCCTATTACAAGATCTACAAAAAATGAAAAATACAAAGGAGGAAGAAGAAGAAAAACTAATCTAAACTACCCTACACTACAACGTGGAAAGAAAAACTACCCTAACTCTCTGAATTTTTCCTCTGAAGGACCCCAAAGGGGGTATTTATAGGCACCAGGAGAAAGGGGTCCAGGGGGACAAACCCTGGCCCAAAACGCTTGCTCGGCCGCGCCAATACGGCCGTGGAAACACAGCTAGAGCGGCGTTTTCGCGGCTGTACTGGCGTGGCACGCGCAGCGCAGCCGACTATGCGCTGTCGTGTTAGTCCCCTGTCCATTGTACCTTCTGGATTTCTGATTTGAGGCCCCTGGTCTGACAAAATCACCTCCTAAGGTCAATGGCTACTTTATAGGTCTTTAATCACCCATTAAATGGTGATTTTGGGTCTTCTTCTTCATTTCATGTCATGGACCTAGAAACATACAAGAGAGGTATTATTGTTGGCCCAAAGGCCCTTCACCCTAGTTTTGATGATGATCAACTCATGTAGTTATAGTTACTAATGATCTTGTGTTTAATTAGTGACAGATTCATGATCAAGATCTTAGTAGGTGCATAGCTCATCAAAGGATAAAAGAACAAGATTTGGAGCTTGCATGTAGTGATCCAAGGAAGTTTTTGGATCAAGCTTGGACCAAGTCAAGAAGATGAGAAGCCTTCAAGGGAAGACTTCAAGAAGTTGAAGACTTGTGTCTAGGTATAGAATTTGTATTTTTGTTTTAGTAAAAATGTAAAGGATAGAATAGTGGTGGATTGCTCAAGTTATATCACACACACACACTCTTGATTTAATTGATTTCATAAAAGATTTCTTTTTAGAAAAGAATTTTTACTTAGAACAAAGATTTTCTTTGAGACAAAATATTTATCTTGGATTTTGGTATTTCAAGTTTGCATATCTTATAACCAAAACCATACTTAGTGCTTATTGTCAAAAACATAGATATTTCTTATGATTGTGTAGTGGATCATATCCATACACACCATGCTTTTAAATGAACTCAAATATCTTGTTTTTGTATTTGATGAAGATTTAGAAAAACAAGTTTGGAAAAATATGTTTTGGAAAAATACATTTTAGTTATTGAGCTAATATTTCCAAGTTACAAAAATAGACCAAAACATCTATAACATGTCTTGATTTTGTGCAAGCATGTTTGTTCTTTCAAGTATATTGGTAAAACTATTTTTGTAGAATTCTATGTATTTTTAGGATTTATAAAAGATTTTTAAATCCTGTTTTCTGACCTGGAAAACTGGCTGACAGGCCAAACCGGTCGACGGTCCGGTCGACCGATGTGCACAGCCCTGTGCACGTTGTCAGCACAGTGGCCGGTCGACCGGGTCGGTCGACCGACCAAGAGAGCTTTGCTCTCTGGAAATATCAGTCGACCGGACCGGTCGACCGACAGTTCATTCCAGGTTATCGGTCGACCGAGCCGGTCGACCGGTGGCTGCAACGGTCAGAAAAATGACCGTTGGCCGGTCGACCGGCGGTCGACCGACAGCACTGACAGAACCCCAACGGCTCTATTTCTGGCAGCCTATAAATTGGGATCTTGTCATCTGTTTTGAGGTTAAGATTTTGGAGACCTTGAGCTAGTTTTTCCAACTGATTTCAGAAGTTCTCTCCACATATTTGAGAGCAAATATTTCCAATCAAAAGGGAGTTTTTATCAAGAGAGTGTTAAGTGATTCTTTGAGTTTTTCACCATAGTCTTTCCTTGCTTTTCTCACACCACACTTGAGCTATCCATTGCTAGATATTCCTATAGGTGTGTTGTAGTGAGAGTGCTCTTTAGGTGATCAAGTGTTGTGATCATCAAAGAGATTTTTCTTTGTATTTGAGGAAGCGGGCAAGTGTGCTCGTTGTGGTTGGAGTTCGGTTGTGAACTCTTGGTGGTTCGAGGTACGGCCTCGGCGAGTCGGTGGACTTGCGTGTGTACGGGACTTGGGAGTCCGAGGGTTTGTAGGTGTACGGCACCGAGGAGAGATCCGGTGGGATCTTGCATAGTGGAAATCCTTCGTGTGTCGAAGGCGGGGATGTAGAGCAAGTGTGCTCGAACCTCGAAACAAACCCTTTGTGTTTGCGATTGCTTACTCTTCCCTCTCTCTCTCTTTGTCTCTATTTTATATCTTGCATTCAATTTATTGTGTTCATCTCATATATGCATGATATATTCCCTTGTGCTCATAATTGATATACATACTTGCTTGGGATTGTTGTTAACACTAGTATTCAACCAAGAGAGCCAACGCGGCACCTCAACCCATTCAAGGGGAATCTAGAGGAGCTTGTCCAGAGCCTCGCAAGGGGAATTCGGCAACACTCTTGTGTTATACATAAGTGTTTAATTAAAAGAAATTTTAATTTGGTCATCTTAGTTTTAATTCCGCATTATTTGTTCATAAGTGACCATTAGATTAGCCATCACCTATTCACCCCCCCCTCTAGGTGATCTTACAATTGGTATCAGAGCTAGTGCTCTTGATTTTGGGTCTAACAACCTAAGAGTTAAAGATCCTACATTTGGGCTAATCACAATATTTGTTGTACACACACACCTCACCATGGACTTTATGTCACCACCCACCTTTGACATTCTTAACATCCACATTTGGAAATTAAGATGTCATTATCCTCAAAGCCCTAGGTTATAATGTATATCTTGCCACTACTAATAATGCTTATTGTATAGATGGTAAGAATCTTGAGGCTAATACAAAAGCCCTAAATGCTTTGAAGAGTACCCTAAATGATGATTACTTATTTAGGGTTGCTAATATTGATATGGCTTTTGTAGTTTGGAACACCCTCATCTCCCTTGGCGAAAATGAACAATACCTTGCGGGGAGTGATTCGGATGTTGGAAGCGACACCTCCAACAAGTGCTACATGGTCCAAGGGGATGACCCCCTTGAGGTAAATACCGAATCCGATGATGAGGATGCTAGTATGTCATATGATGAGCTAAATTCTTTATGCCAATTATTGCTTGAAAGATATGACATAATTAAGAAAGAAAATAAAATTTTGAAAAAGGACATTGCTTGCATGCATAATGAACATGATTCATGTAGAGATAACATTGCATGCTTAGAAAAGAATAATAAAGATTTGAAAAAGAACATTGATTGCATGCATGTAGAAAATGATTCCTTGAAAAATAAACTTGCATGTTTAGAAAAGAAAAATGAAGACTTGAAAAATGAAAATGTTTCCCTCATGTCTAAATTAAATGATTTGTGTAAAGGGAACACTATTTTGAAGGATAAGATAGCTATGGTAGAAAAACAAAAAGAAAATATTTTTCAAGAAAATATCACCTTGAAAAGAAAATTTGTTGAAAAGGAAAAAGACTTTGTTCTAAAAAGAAAAAGAAAAATGATTCTTCATCTCATCATGCTTTCATGCCACATCTAATGAGATTAAGAATAGGAAAACAAAATGAATAATTTGAGTTCAACTTTGAACTCTTGTGCATTTAATCATTCTAAGTTGGAATCTTTGTTTCAAAAGAAACAAGTTCCTCATGCTCATGCACATACTCATCATGCTCATGCTTATGGTGCACATCACGATCACAATCACACTCATAAGCATCATGCTAAGGTGTACATTTGTACACATTGCGGTCGCAAGGCCATCTAGCAAGATATTGTTTGATAAGAAACCATACTTATATTTTGCTAAGTATAACAAATTTTGGGTTCCTTACAATAATGCTAACCCCAAAGGACCCAAGAAAACATGGGTACCAAAACCCCCACCCTTTAATTTTGATGTAGGTGAGGGCTCTCACAAAACGTGAGAGGATTGGTGCCTTGGTAGCGAATGCAATGAACATGATGGACAAACTTTTGGATGCATTGCTATCAAGGAAATTTGGTGGAAAAGACCACCATGCTTGGAGCTTTGAAGTTGGTAACAATTTCTTACTCCTATTTCTATATACATGCTTTTACTTATTTCATACATTCATAGCATGTTCATGATTTTGTTTGATTTGTGCTTCATGTGGTATTTACATGCTTAGATGTAGAATATATCAAACTTGTATGTATACATATACAAATAGTGAATTACAATTGACTCTTAAATAATTTGAACTTCATGCTCACTTGTATCCACTTTATGCATATGTATAATCTAGTTTTGATGATTCTCTTTATACATGTTTTTGCCAATTTTTTTTGTGTGATTTACTTCATGTATATGCATGTTTAATTCAAATCTAATAAATATACATGTATACCCGTGAGTCTCTTGCCTTCATGCAAACATTTAATAGACTCTTTAATATTTGGGATATGTATGCATATGTTAGATTTGTATAAACCATACATATACCATGAAAATTGTTGATTTTAGTGAAAAATGATTTTTCATGATTTGTTGTTAAAAATTTGACTTATGATCGTTTTGGGCTTCAATGACTATTTTCATGAAGATACTATTTACATAACCTTTGAACACTCATCTTTAAGAAAACACATAATTTGGAGCTTTATGAAATATGAGTGCTTGAACTTTTATGTATTTAGTAGTATTCATGAAATACATATGATCTTATATTTTTTAAGGATCTTTAACTAGTTTGTCAAAAATCCATTTAAACTAGTTATCTATTCTTCAAGTATTGCACATGATTCTATTTTTATGGATAATTCTTTGTGATTTCAAAATTTTTGATGCTACATTGTATTGAATATTAGTTTAAGATGTTAGTATTTGTCTACACTTGGATTATACTTGTACACCTTATGGACCACAAATAAATCTATATATGATTGGGTGGAATGCTTATTTGTGCCTATTAGATGTACTAGTATAGCCTTATGTTGATGATCATTACATTCTTAAACTTGTATTCCCATTCGGATTTATGTTATGATCATGTGATTTCATTTCATGAATATGGTTATTTTGCCAAAACATTAAGATATACATGGATACCTCTTGAGTCATTTGCTTTCATGCAAATCTATTTATAAGGACTCAATTGTATTTTGGGGATATGTATGTATACTTAATGTCTTGTCAAAACATACATATGCTATGTAATATAATTTTGTTGATTTTCATGTATTAAATTTGTGATGATTTTCGTGTTTTCAAAATTTATGTTATTTTTAAGGAATATTGAACTTCATTGTCATTTTCATGATATCATGTTTCACATAACATTAGTACACTCACCTCTTTTGAAAATTATATGGACTTTATGGATTAGAGTGTTTTAGTGCCTTGTGATTTATACATAGTCCATGAAAATATTTTTTGTTGTATTCCTTGGTTGAAGGATTCCTTACTAGTTGTTAAAACAAGTTCATTTAACTAGTTCGAATTCTTCATATGGTAGATTATATGATGTATACACTTATGCTTACTTTTCAATTGGTATCATTGGTTATTTGCAATTGGTATCAATATGACTTCATGTTGTGTATATTCATATTTTGATTGTATGTATGAATGCCTTCAAATTATATCAATTTCTATTGGTATTATCTTGTCATACATATATGTTATCTATTTGTGCTTATTTTACAAGTGGTATTTCCTTTAAAGCACAAAGATTGTTGATGCTAAGTTTAATTAGATTTCAAATTGGTATTTCATAATAAGCTTATGCATTGTGTTTTGAAATTGGTATCAAAAATTCAAAATTTGATTATTTTACAATTAATATCTCAAAATTTGTTGTTACTAAGAAAAAGTTAAAATTTTGTTTTGATAAAGAAAAATTCAAAATTTTTGATTTGTATTGTCTATATGCAAGGAGAGCTTAACATCTCTTCTACATATAGATTCATGTTGAGTATATTATAATTTGAGGAGCTTGACAACTCTTCTTTTCATGATATACGTGTGTAGGGGGAGCTTCACATCTCCTCTTATGCATGGCATATTATACGTTATGTGAATTAGGGCTTGTCATCCTCTTTCATGTAATGTATAGTGTCGGGAAGCTAACTTAACGTCTTCCTCTTCATGAATTTATATCGCATATAAATTTATTGATTGATGTGTATTTATCCCTCCTTGATTTCTTTGTTTTTGACAAAAAGGGGGAGAAAAATTTGTTTGATGCATTTTTCTTTGAACCCTTTGTTGATGATTGACAAAAAGGGGGAGAAGAATTGTGATTTTATATGCATGATTTCATGATTTCAACTTAAGGGGGAGAAGTATTTGGTTCCTTGCTTAAGGGGGAGTAAGATTTGTATTTATGCATATATGTTGTCTTGCAATTAGGAGCAAAAGATTTGATTATGATTACATTGCATACATGTCATGTGCTTTATTGATATATCTATTATTTATTTGGTATGCATGAGTTAAGGGGAGCTTCTTTGAAGCTTTACTTTAATCCATGCATATATAACTCCATGAGTTTTGTCATCATCAAAAAGGGGGAGATTGTTGGCCCAAAGGCCCTTCACCCTAGTTTTGATGATGATCAACTCATGTAGTTATAGTTACTAATGATCTTGTGTTTAATTAGTGACAGATTCATGATCAAGATCTTAGTAGGTGCATAGCTCATCAAAGGATAAAAGAACAAGATTTGGAGCTTGCATGTGGTGATCCAAGGAAGTTTTTGGATCAAGCTTGGACCAAGTCAAGAAGATGAGAAGCCTTCAAGGGAAGACTTCAAGAAGTTGAAGACTTGTGTCTAGGTATAGAATTTGTATTTTTGTTTTAGTAAAAATGTAAAGGATAGAATAGTGGTGGATTGCTCAAGTTATATCACACACACACACTCTTGATTTAATTGATTTCATAAAAGATTTCTTTTTAGAAAAGAATTTTTACTTAGAACAAAGATTTTCTTTGAGACAAAATATTTATCTTGGATTTTGGTATTTCAAGTTTGCATATCTTATAACCAAAACCATACTTAGTGCTTATTGTCAAAAACATAGATATTTCTTATTGATTGTGTAGTGGATCATATCCATACACACCATGCTTTTAAATGAACTCAAATATCTTGTTTTTGTATTTGATGAAGATTTAGAAAACAAGTTTGGAAAAACATGTTTTGGAAAAATACATTTTAGTTATTGAGCTAATATTTCCAAGTTACAAAAATAGACCAAAACATCTATAACATGTCTTGATTTTGTGCAAGCATGTTTGTTCTTTCAAGTATATTGGTAAAACTATTTTTGT
The DNA here is from genome assembly GCA_038442645.1 of Agave tequilana. Taxonomy (NCBI): domain Eukaryota; kingdom Viridiplantae; phylum Streptophyta; class Magnoliopsida; order Asparagales; family Asparagaceae; genus Agave; species Agave tequilana. The sequence continues at coordinate 39,768 of JAVJIF010028019.1, read as the reverse complement.
AGAATTTCTATGTATTTTTAGGATTTTATAAAAGATTTTTAAATCCTGTTTTCTGACCTGGAAACTGGCTGACAGGCCAAACCGGTCGACCGGTCCGGTCGGTCCGATGTGCACAGCCCTGTGCACGTTGTCAGCACAGTGGCCGGTCGACCGGGTCGGTCGACCGACCAAGAGAGCTTTGCTCTCTGGAAATATCAGTCGACCGGACCGGTCGACCGACAGTTCATTCCAGGTTATCGGTCGACCGAGCCGGTCGACCGGTGGCTGCAACGGTCAGAAAAATGACCGTTGGCCGGTCGACCGACAGCACTGACAGAACCCCAACGGCTCTATTTCTGGCAGCCTATAAATTGGGATCTTGTCATCTGTTTTGAGGTTAAGATTTTGGAGACCTTTGAGCTAGTTTTTCCAACTGATTTCAGAAGTTCTCTCCACATATTTGAGAGCAAATATTTCCAATCAAAAGGGAGTTTTTATCAAGAGAGTGTTAAGTGATTCTTTGAGTTTTTCACCATAGTCTTTCCTTGCTTTTCTCACACCACACTTGAGCTATCCATTGCTAGATATTCCTATAGGTGTGTTGTAGTGAGAGTGCTCTTTAGGTGATCAAGTGTTGTGATCATCAAAGAGATTTTTCTTTGTATTTGAGGAAGCGGGCAAGTGTGCTCGTTGTGGTTGGAGTTCGGTTGTGAACTCTTGGTGGTTCGAGGTACGGCCTCGGCGAGTCGGTGGACTTGCGTGTGTACGGGACTTGGGAGTCCGAGGGTTTGTAGGTGTACGGCACCGAGGAGAGATCCGGTGGGATCTTGCATAGTGGAAATCCTTCGTGTGTCGAAGGCGGGGATGTAGAGCAAGTGTGCTCGAACCTCGAAACAAACCCTTTGTGTTTGCGATTGCTTACTCTTCCCTCTCTCTCTCTTTGTCTCTATTTTATATCTTGCATTCAATTTATTGTGTTCATCTCATATATGCATGATATATTCCCTTGTGCTCATAATTGATATACATACTTGCTTGGGATTGTTGTTAACACTAGTATTCACCAAGAGAGCCAACGCGGCACCTCAACCCATTCAAGGGGAATCTAGAGGAGCTTGTCCAGAGCCTCGCAAGGGGAATTCGGCAACACTCTTGTGTTATACATAAGTGTTTAATTAAAAGAAATTTTAATTTGGTCATCTTAGTTTTAATTCCGCATTATTTGTTCATAAGTGACCATTAGATTAGCCATCACCTATTCACCCCCCCCTCTAGGTGATCTTACAATTATTAGCAGATTTAATATTAAATAAATGTGAAGATGTGGTATGAAATATGCAATTTTAGAGATTAATTACGTCCCATCGGTCCTGCGATGATTGGAATCTTCACGTGCCAGAATCTGGGTCCGAGAATCTTTTAGCCAAGAGGGAAGAGCTTATGCAGCTTATGTCAGGGAATCTTCAGCTTAACATGGGGATAAAGACTGGCCTTATTGGATTTGGGATTCTAAAAAGGTTTTGCGGTTAGGAGTGCTTATGGCTTGTTGAATGACGATGGACTCTGTTGTCCTTTCGCCATGATTATTTGGCGCATCAAGATGCCTCTAAAAATTAGAGTCTTTCTTTGGTTGGTGGTTAATTGGGCAATCCTAACATAGGATAATATTAGGAAAAGGGGCTGGTAGGGACCGGGCATTTGCGTTCTTTGTTCGGCTGATGACTTTGTTCGGCTGATGAGGAGTTTATTGATCACCTTTCCTTAAATACCCTTTTAGTTTTTTTTTCATTTTGGAACGGTTGGCGATTACTCTCTCAATTTTCTCTTCAACGCTTCCCTCCGCTTCTTCTGGACCTCTTGGAGGTTTTGTTCTTTTGAAAAAAGGGATTAGTTGATATGAGATATTGCTGCTGCTGCCGGATTTTGGAGGATTTGGAAGGAATGCAATAGTCGATTTTTTAACATGACGGCCAGATCTCCCGAGCAGACTTATCATGCTTGCTCTTCTTTTATTTTTTTTGATTGGAGGATTCTTGTTTAAAGTAGGGCTCGTGAGAGGTTTCGACGAAGATTGGACCAGCTTTGTGTGGATGTATATATTGACCATTTCCCAGAGGACTTTGTTGGTGGGGGACATAGATCTGAACCTGACCCTCACACAGGGACTCGATGGTCGGGTGGTTCGATGGTGCCTGTGTTTGTTGGGTGTGATGTCGATTGTTTCGAGGCGATCTTTTTTTTCTTTGTGAAGGTGTAGTGGTTGTTTTCCGTCTCTTCTTGTTTAGATGTTTTCTCCTAGATTGCACCTGCATGTGCTTTTTTGTCTAGGTGTTTCTTGTCTTGATTGTCTCATGTGTTCTGTTTTCATTAAAAACCTTTTAATGAAGCGCGGGAGAGCTTTTTGGTTTCCCCCTTTTTTCTCCAAAAAAGAAAAAAAAAAAATCCCTTCATGGACCATTTCAAACTAAATCCGGACTCTCACCTCTTTCCTTCTTTTGCTTCCATTTGTTTCCACTTTCACCTCACCTCAACACCTTCCATTCCCGTCCGCTTTCATCTCCCTCAACAACTCACTAGCTATACTAACAAACATTATTAAATATGTCAAATTATTCATTAAGCAGGAAAAATATATTACTAAAAGTCATTAAAGTATTTTAGTTTTCTATAATATTTCAAATTTTAAGCACAAAATATACTAATTAAAGATGACAAACTTGTCAAAGAGGGCAACATATTGTCATATACCGAGTTAGTTTCCCCTTTCCTCCTCCAACTTCAAGGATCAAATGTGTCATGCGTATCGCGTTAATGAATGACCATGCCTCTCATAACGCATGAGCAATATCATATTATATAATTCACTCAAAAAAATAAAATAAAACAAGGCACTCCTGATCTGGTTACCAACGTTGGTAGTATTGCCGATCTTTTTGACATTTTTGGAAAAGAAAATATCATCCTATTATATAATTAATAAAACTTTGCAAAGTTGCAATGAAGTACGGGGTGATATGGAGGTTGTATTCTGTATTTATAATTTCAGTTGTTTTAGCTTATTATATTTAAAACCTAAAGATGCAACAAATATGTATTTGAGTGGGAGGGATTCGGTCTTGATCCTTGCGGAATGACACGAGTCTATCATATATATATATATATATATATATATATATATATATATATATATATATATATATAGGGGTTAATGTACCTCAGCCTGCGGGCTGAGAGAGTTTTCTCAGCCTGCGGGCGTGGCAACATCACCGCCCCACATCTGTTAAAAAATTTGGCGGACAAAATCCTGTAAAATCCCGCCCAATTTAATGTCAGTCACCTCAACATTGTATTTTCCGAAAATACCCTCCATCACAACCTTTTACCTTATTGTAAAAAAAATAGTCTTCCAAAAAATTTACGGCCCTAAAACTTCAACCGGTGGTTCTGATCCAATTAGTTCTTTTCCTTCAAAAATTTCATCCGTTTTTGAAAAAAATTATTTGCAACTGATGGCGCCTAAGAAATCATCCGTCGAAAAAGGTACCACAAAATTGATATTTTCAAAAATTTTTAGGGTTTTGTGTATTTTCATAGTTTTAAATTTTTTCAAGATTTATTTCTGAAGTCGCATTTTTTTAAATTTTTTTTAAATATTGTAAACATGGTCGCAATTACGAAAAGAGATTTTCAAACTTTAGACGATAAAGGTCCTATTTTTTGAAAAGTTTTTATTATTTACTTCTATTTTTACTGTGTCGCAGTTCAGATCTGTGCGACTTTGGAAATTTTTTTTTTTTTACCTTTCCTTGTAGACGAATGCGACGTTGGTCGCAGTATATGAAATTTACTTTTTTTTCTCACATACTGACGACATGGGGGTCGCAGTTGTTTAAATCAGAGTTGTAGTCTCAAGTCTTCACCAAGGTCGCAGTTTATTTTAAATAATATGTTTTTATCAAACTTGTGTCGCAGTTGTTTCTGTTTGAACTGTAGTCTTATGCGACCTTGGTCGCACTGTTGACTAGGGTCGCAGTTGTTCTGATTGCACTGTAGTCTTATGCGACCTTGATCGTAGTGCGACCCTGGTCGCAATGCGACCCTGGTCGCAGTACGTTCTAGGGTCGCAGTTGTTATTGATTGCACCGTAGTATTTTCTGACTTTTTCAATAATCATTGGTCTAAAGTGTTTAATTTTTCTTCCTACGTAGGTAAACAACAGATACAGGTTCGTCCTCTGAGATCAAGCATAAAACCAATGTGCCAGTTAATGAAGAAAATTAAGAAGTACATACCGGCAAATTTCGTAGAGGCGATGAAGAATACCCCATTTGGCCCAATCTTCATGGCGTTTTACAATGAAGAATTTGCGGCTGAAAAGGCTCTTAAATCAAACTTGGCCGTACTGCGTATTTTAGACCAGTATGACAGTAATATAAGGATCTTTACAATTGGGGGCAAAGAGATTGAGTTAACAGTGGAGGATGTTGCCCTTACTTTTGGTCTACCTGTCAATGGAGTAGATTTTGTGATGAATAAGACATGTACGCTGAAGGATAGAGGGGTTATAAAACATTTTTTCCCCAATATAAAGAAGATCACAAAAGTATCTATTGAAAATGCTTTGGATGATCTTCTTGTCAAGAGGAGGAGGAGGGATATATTAGATGTGACACAGGATGAACAATTTGAGCAGCAAATGTCTATGAAGGAAATTATAAGAGACATAAATAGACTTGCAGCTCAAGACTTTACCACATTAGTCATCCTATACATGTCGGCCACTCTTTTCTTCTCTGGCAGTAAATGCACGGTGCCGTGGTATATTGTGGAACAGATTGCCAATATGCAACTGATGAGGACAATATGCTGGGCAAAAGCTGTTTGGCAATTCCTGATTGAGTCAATGAACATCTTCAGGCAAGCCACGTACGAGCTGCAAGGATGCTCCGTGCAAATTATTGTAAGTAGAAATCTGAAATTTGGCCAACATTGTATGAAATTTACCCATAAATTGAGAAAATTTGTGGAAACTAATTTATTTTTTAATTTTTGGCAGTATTGGCTGTGTGAGAGGGCACCTATTTTTGAGCAGAGGTCTGGTTTGGAGGAAAAAACCCACGCGCAGTAAGATGGGACCTCCAAAATATTGGCAGATCTCTACTTGAAGTTGATCTAAAAAAGATTGACAGCAATATTGTAAGTTAAACTTCTTTTTGTGTAGTACAAATAAAATGCGACCATAGTCGCAGTATTGAGTACCAAGGTCGCAGTTCGTTTTCTGCCTGACAAATAATGTGCGACCATGGTCGCATTCTCTTGAAAATACCCTTTTCAACAGAAATGCGACCATGGTCGCAGTGTTGAGCTGCATGTCTTGGCAGATAAATTTATGCACGACAAACATACTGCGACCATGGTCGCAGTGTTGAGCTGCATGTCTTGGCAGATAAATTTATGCACGACAAACATACTGCGACCATGGTCGCAATCTTATCTAAAATATTTCATAAATAAACTGCGACCATGGTCGCAGTATCATTATTTCATTGTTTTATTTTTAGCTTACCTTTATTCTATTTTTTTTCAGATTTTGAGTCGAATGGCCAACATCTCTAATGATGAAAAAATTATGGTTGGCCTTCCAGTTGAAGGGGAAGAGGATGAGGAAGAAGAACCAGCAGAAGATGAAGATGAAGATGAATGTGAAGAAAAAGAAGAAGAAGAAGGTGAAAGTGAAGGAGAAGAAGGAGGCCATACATTGAATGAGGCTGACATCCCGACGGAAAAGGAGCCAGATCGAGCTGAAACGAGTGAGCAAGAACCAATTTTTGAAGGTTATTTGCCACCTACACCGGATGATCAAGCAGCAGAAATAAAACGATTGAGGTCTGCAAATCAGCTCTTGAGAGATTATGTTTCTCAGCTTGAAAAAAAGATTGAAAATATGGAGACAGAGAAAAAAATCGAGGCTGAATTAAAATTAAAAAAAAGAAGAGGAAAAAAAGAGAAGAAAAACCAAAGAAGGCAACAGGAGAATAAAAGAAGGGAAGAGGAGGAGAATGAAAGGAGGAAGAGGAAGAGGAAGAGAAAGAGCAGGAGAAGAAGAGGGAAGAAGAGAAGGAAAAGGAGAACAGGAGGAGAGAAGTGGAGGAGAAGGAGAATAGAAGAAGGGAAGAGGAGGAGAATGAAAGGAGAATGAGGGAAGAAGAGGAGAAGAAGAAGAGGAGGGAAAAGGAGGAGCAGGAGAAGGAGAAGAGGAGGAGGGAAGAGGAGGGGCAGGAGAGGAGGAGGAGGGAGGAGGAAGAGAATGAGAAGAAGAGGAGGAAGGCGCAGATGGAGAACAAAAGAATGAAGGAGCAGATGGAGAAGCAGGCTGAAGAGGAGAAGAAGAAAAAACTGGAAGAGGATAAAATCATGGGTTCTGAGTCTGTTTTAATTATTGCTGGGGAAGATATTCCAAGTTTTTCTCTGGATCTAAGTCAAATGACTCAAGAAATCCAAAGAGATAGAGCTTCTGAAGAAGAAATTCAAGAACATACTCCGCCTCAGAAGCAACCCTCAAAAGAAGCTGTTTTGGAAACATCTAAAGGAACAATAGAAAGGGGAGTCAAGAACGAAAGCGCGCTGAAAGAGATCGTGATGACTCCGACTTTGTTTATCCAAAACAGAAGAAGAAAAAAAATGAAAATCCTCTTCCACAACCTGCGGCTGCGAGTTCTACCGCTGGTTTCGGCGACAAAGAGATTTCCTCCACATCAAGAGAATTGACCGAAACCACATCATACAGAATTCTGCAGCCCCATCAACAAGATCTTATAAAAAAATTCTTCGACAAGTCCTACTCTGAGTAAGTTAATTCATATCCAAAAATTTCTGTTATACCTTTATATAAGAACAATTAAATTACTAACTTTGTTTAAATATCTTGCAGTTCTACTGCGTATCAGGATACCAATAATTCAATCATCATTTCAAGGAATGACATTGAGGACCTGATGTTCAGTAAAGACTTAGATTCAAATGTAATTCATTTCTACATGCAGCATCTTGAGAAAAGAGAAGGATTAAAAAGCATATTCTTCCGAAGCGAAGCTTGGGTAAAAATCTACTTTCTCCTTTACGGTTTAATGTAATATCAACTCTGGAACAGATTACTAATATTCTCTATGTAGGCATAAATCATGTACTGCGACTAAGGTCGCAGTGAATAATTAAAATGTACTGCTACTAACACATGTACTGCGACTAAGGTCGCAGTGAATAATTAAAATGTACTGCTACTAACACATGTACTGCGACCAAGGTCGCAGTTTATAATTAAAATGTATTGCTACTAACTCAGGTACTGCGACAAAAAGTAACAGCTGCGACCTGCGACCAAGGTCGGAGCTGCGACCAAGGTCGGAGATGCGACCAAGGTCGCAGTTTATAATTAAAATGTACTGCGACTAAATAATATAGTGCGACTAAGGTCGCAGTTTAGAAATTTTTATTATATTTTAAATTCATTTTGTATTCGATTTAAAATTTTTTTCTTCTTGTCCGCAGCACGGTGTTGTAAATAAAATTGAAGATCTGGAAGGTCATTTCATCAAGCAGAAGCTGTTGAAAAACTGGACAGCTGACATGCAGTACATGTTCTTCCCGATCAATCACAAACATAGTGCCGACGAGCAGGGATTTCACTGGACCTTGCTGGTATTCGATTGCAGCACAGAAGAGTGGATTTTTTACAACTCTTTGGTCCCAGCTGACAAAAAAAGTAGTATAACAAACCTTTACAAAAATGATGCAAGAATAATGGTGAGTTGAAGTTTAATATTTTGATTACTGGAAACTTGCAATTAATTTGATTAATACTAATTTTTGTTCCTATTGACATTGCAGAAAGATAGATTAATAGAGATTTTTCAGATTCATTTTAAAAAAAATGAGAAAAAATAAAATAAAATACGCAAAATGCCCCCAACAAGCAAACAGGTATATAAATTTTTGACATCTAATTTCATTACATATTTTCTACTTTTTTTTTGGTACAAAATCTAATTTCATTTAATGATTGCTCTATGGAAATTTCAGTGTTGATTGCGCTATATATGTATGCAAGTACATGGAAAGCATAGCGTCTGGGTATCATCTATCAGCTGTTGATGCTGTTACGGTTGCTGGTGTACAGAAACTAAGAAGTGAGCTTGCATACATGATTCTTGCAGATGTAGAGAAGAGTTGGGATGAAGAAACAGACATTGTACGACATATGACATTTGAAGACTGATAGTTGACAAATTATTGATATACCACAATTTTTTTATAAATGTAAAAAATATTTCAAGTGCAATTCATTGCATAATTTTTTTGTTGTATTGATTTAATTTATACACATTTCTATACATTTATTTATTATAAGTTCCATTGATTATTTACAGTCTTCATTTGTTACAACTTGGTTTTTACTATTGCGTACTGATATTAGAAACAAACATGCCTTCAGTAATTGTGTTAATCAACAACAACACTGCGACATTGGTCGCTATGCGTGTTAATATAAAGGAAAAAAACTACCTAACGTACTGCGACTTTGGTCGCAGTTGATAGCCGCAGCCTTAGTAAAATACAATGCGACTTTGGTCGCAGTTGATGGCGGCAATGTTTTAATCAACAACAACACTGCGACATTGGTCGCTATGCGTGTTAATATAAAGGAAAAAATCTACCTAACGTACTGCGACTTTGGTCACAGTTGATAGCCGCAGCCTTAGTAAAATACAATGCGACTTTGGTCGCAGTTGATGGCGGCAATGTTTTAATCAACAACAACACTGCGACATTGGTCGCTATGAGTGTTAATATAAAGGAAAAACCTACCTAACGTACTGCGACTTTGGTCGCAGTACATGTAATGCGACCCTAGATTGAAGTTGCTGGCCATCTTTATCAATAACAACACTGCGACCTTGGTTGCAATTAACCATGTACAACGAGACAAAGTCTCTGACTACATTATAAACAAAAAAAATTAAACTATAAAGTAGCATTAAAACTTTAAAGTACAACTACAAACAAAAATAATACAGTAGAAATCAAAGCATAATAATAAATCTGATTATAATTACATGCCAGTGTCAGAAATCAACTTAATCTCTCTACACTGTGCGACCCTGGTCGCACTTCATAAAAAAAATTGAAGTCTTTGTTCCTTCGAGATGGAAGCAACCCAAAGCTACTTCTTCTGTCAAAAAAAATTAAATAGTAAGAATTTTTAAGATTAATCGTTAGAAAAAAAATTATTAACAGGTTTAATGTAATACCAATAACGGACAACCAGTCCTGTAATGGCCCAGCTCTTGGCAGTTACCACATCTTCGATGCTTAACTTCCTTCTGAGAAATAGAATCTTCAAAACCAGACTTAAGCCTGGATGCAGCTCTAGGCCTCCCCTTGGTTGGTACAGGACCAATTGGATCACGTATATTCAATTCTTCACCATCTCGCAATACGACAACGGATCCACTGGAACCAACCGCAGTTTTAGGCTGTGATGAACGATCATTTCCTGACATTGCTCTGTATTCTCTAGTTGTATCTTGGGCAAAACTTTCCAAAACTGCCTCCAACTTTGAAATATTTTCATCAGAATCAGCGACCATGTTCACAATTGCATTAAATTTTGAATGAACTGTCAACAATCTAGCCGTCCGTGGAGTGCCTTGACTGGGAAAAAGCCTCATGCCATTTTCAATTGCAATATTTTTGTAACGAGCATCCAACCTCCATCTCTGAAGTATATATGATTCCGTATATGTGTAACGTGATTGCGCCACAAAATACACAGAATATGTCCACATAGGATACCCTCTGTTTCAAATAACGAGCAACTGCAAGAAACATGAAGTTCCTCTCGTTTATCATAACTGACCTTTTCCCAGCTGTCTTTTGGTTCTGAAAAATTACCAACCAAATATATTGATCCAGGTTTGTCATGTTCCACCTCTTCTGAAAACAGTGTCATTACAACTGCCCATTCATTTTGGAACAACTGAAAAATCTTCGGTGTATACAACTTCGAAACCTGTATCTCATATGGATTGGATGTACAATTGGGCACAGAATTCAAACCCCTAAAATCTTGAAGAGATTCAGATGCACGACGGGAAGCAACGGCTTTATCATATTGGTGAACAAATTCCACTAGTTTAGTGTTTGAGTTAACAAAACCATCAAAAAAGGAATTAATACTCTCGGACCTCTGACTGGTTGTCATTCCAGCACAGAAAACATCCTTGAGATATGCATTAACCCAGTGTCCACGAAGCCTGTACATCTTCATCAACCAACTGTCATCTTCTTCTTCTAACTGATATTTTTCACTCATCAGACGCCATCTTTCCTCACAAGTCCTTATATCGCGGGAGGTGTACCAAGCATGAAAATCGGAGACCATATCTTCTCCATACTTGTTTGCCATTGGGATTTGTTGCTCGGCAATATGTTTCCGCACATGCCAGAAACAGTAACGATGCCGAGAAGTTGCGAAAACAATCTTGATGGCATCACCAATCTGCGCATCCTGATCAGTAATAATCAGCTTGGGTTCAACTCCATGCATGCACTTGAGCCATTTTTGGAATAACCAAACAAAAGTATCCCTCTGCTCATCAGCAAGCAAAGCACAGCCGAACAAAATTGACTGCCGGTGATGATTTACTCCAGTGAATGGAGCAAATGGCAAGCTCAAGTGATTAGTTCTGTATGTGGTGTCAAAAACGATCACATCACAGAAGGTAAGATACGAGGAAATAGCTCTTCCATCAGCCCAAAAAATGCTTCTCAGTGTGCCCGCGTTATCGACTTCACTTGAAAAGAAGAATTCTGGATCGGTCTCGGCTTTCTCTTGAAAATATTTGATAATAGCAATAAACTCATCACCGCAGTTATTTCTACATTGACGAGTGAAATCAATAACTTGTTGAGGGCGCACTTCTTCAAAGCCTTCTCCCTGGCTCATTGCATTCACAACGTGGGAAATATTTGAAGGCCGCATTCCAACATCAACCAGATTGCTCATAATGCTTCTGCTAATTGTTGAACGATGAGACTGGTGAGAGTAATGGTGATGTACCTTATCAGGGCTAGACAATTCATGTGAATGAGTATCAACAAATTTTGTGATAACCCAATATCAACTTGAGTCCGAAAATAAACGAAGACGGATATGCATCTCAGCAGGACAACCTACTCTAGTGTTAACTCGACGATGCACTGTAAGCCCATCTTGTCTTTTGTCACATAATTTCTTCAGACCTTCCTTGTTGCAGCAAAATTTTCTGCAAATAATCTCATGTGGAGGCTTCCGTGACTTATCTGTACCTTTTCTTCTCACGCTAAAACCTCTATTCCTTGCAAAAGAATTGTAGAAATTGTATGCTTCCATATGCGACAAGAACTGTTTCCCTAAAAACTTATCTGAGCTTCCAGACATTTCTCCATGTGCATTCATATCCTACCAAAAAAAAAATTACACCAATTAAATGAATAAAATATAAGTTATATAAATGCGACCAAGGTCGCATAACAGATGAAAAATAATTTACTTCTTATCAATTACTGCGACCAAGGTCGCAGTTAACCGTATGAGAAGAAATCTATATTACTTCTTATTCAAGACTGCCACCAAAGTCGCAGTTATGAAATCTATAATACTCCTTATTAAAGACTGCGACCTAAGTCGCAGTTATCAGTATGGGAATAAATCTATATTATTCCTTATTAAAGACTGCGATCTAAGTCGCAGTTATCCGCATGTGAAGAAATCTATATTACTCCTTACTAAAGACTATGACCTAAGTCGCAGTTATCCGTATGTGAAGAAATCTATATTACTCCTTATTAAAGACTGCGACCTAAAACGCATACCCTAGAAAAAAAGAATTCACAGCCGGAGATTATTTTCAAATAAGATTGCGACCGAATATTAAAACGGTCGCAGTACCTCATAGTCTAAAGAGAAAAAAAATCAATATTTCAAAAATTGTTTTTAAAATATATATAAACAATAAAAACCTGTTGATCGGCATGAGAGATGTCAACCCTTCAAGATTTTCAATATTCTGAGAGAAAGTAGATCCAGATGTAATATCTTCCAAATTAAGATCGTCGGTATACTGCTCAGACGTCGACATTAAAGCTTTTCGAAAAAAAAATTGATCTAAAAAGATTTTATATTTTCAGAAAAAAAGTTTATCGCAGACTGAAAAGATGAAACTAGATCTTTCAAAAAGAGGTCAGGAAAATAGGGTGAAAAGTAATTTATATAGAATACCCTATAAAGAGCGGCAAAAAAAAGGGGGGAAAAATAATAATAAACAATAATCAAGGGAACGCTCTAAGAGTTGCTTTTCATAAGGGGTATTTGGTAATTTAACAGTCGCCTAAAAGCGTGCCGCAACTCAGTGACGTGACAATTTGAGCCACGTCAGCGCAGGCTGAGAGAGTTCTCTCAGCCTGCCGGCTGATATCCATTTTTCTCATATATATATATATATATATATATATATATATATATATATATATATATATATATATATATATATATATATATATATATATATGAGAAAAATGTATATCAGCCTGCGGGCTGAGAGAACTCTCTCAGCCTGCGGTGACGTGGCTCAATTTGTCAGCTCACTGACTTGCGGCCCGCTTATAGGAAGAAGTTAAATTACCAAATACCCCTTATGAATAGCTACTCTTTCGGTAACTTTCCTTATTTTTTATTATTATTTTCTCACAAGACAATTTTTTGACCGCTAGTTGTCAGATTTAGAAAAATAAAAAAATTTAGACCAATGATTATTTAAAAATTATAAGAGAATAAAAACAAATAATTTTTAAAACACTACCATCAAGGTCGCAGTCATCTACAATACAAATGTAAAAAAACTGCGACCCGAGACGACACAGCGACCAAGGTCGCAGTCATCTACAATACAAATGTAAAAAACTGCGACCCGGTTCGACACTGCGACCAAGGTCGCAGTCATCTACAGTGTACACTGCAAACATAACAAACTGCGACTAGGGGAATTAAAAAACAGATGACGTTAAATACACTGCGACCATGGTTGTATGACACTACAACGAATATATGAAACAACTGCGACCTGGGACGACACAGCGACCAAGGTCGCAGTCATCTACAATACAAATGCAAAAAAACTGCGACCCGGTTCGACACTGCGACCAAGGTCGCAGTCATCTACAGTGTACACTGCAAACATAACAAACTGCGACTAGGGGAATTAAAAACAGATGACGTTAATACACTGCGACTATGGTCGTATGACACTACAACGAATATTGAAACAACTGCGACTCGGGACGACACAGCGACCAAGGTCGCTGTCATGTACAATACAAATGTAAAAAAACTGCGACCGGTTCGACACTGCGACCAGGTCTGTAAATTTATAATTTTTAAACAAATTTTTTTAAACAAAATGATTAGGTAAAATTTTAGATCTGTAAATTTTTTTGAAAGGACACGTTTTTACATAAGGTAAAAAGTTGTGAGTGAGGGTATTTTCGGAAAATACAATGTTGACATGACTGACATTAAATTAGGCGGGATTTTTGAAATTCTTGTCCGTCAAAATTTATGACAGATTTGTGGCTCTGATGTTGCCACGTCCTGCCGGCTGAGAAACTCTCTCAGCCTGCAGGCTGAGGTACAGTAACCCCTATATATATATATAGGGGTTACTGTACCTCAGCCTGCAGGCTGAGAGAGTTTCTCAGCCGGCAGGACGTGGCTGAATATATGCCACACATCGGCCGCAGAGTGTGGGCGACAAAAAAATCTAAAAATCCCGCCTAAACAATCGTGAAACAAATTGACAAAAATACCCCTTTCAAAAAAAGTCTCTGACTAAGATCGCAGTTTAAATGTACACAGCGACCAAAGTCTCTGACTAAGGTCGCAGTTTAAATGTACACTGCGACCAAAAACTCTGACTACATTATATACAAAAAAAATTAAACTATAAAGTAGAATTTTATCGCAGGCTGAAAAAATTTATCTGAAAAGATTTTATATTTTCAGAAAAAATTTTATCGCAGGCTGAAAAGGAGAAACTAGATCTTTCAAAAAAGAGGTAAGGAAATAGGGTGAAAAGTAATTTATATACAATAACCTAAATCCTATAAAGAGCGGCAAAAAAAGGGGGAAAAAAAGAGACGCACTAATGTTAATCACGAGAAGGAAAGATGTGCACCATACGTAATCTAAAGATATAGGCAAACAATTCTATAAAAAGTTGTAATACCCCGTTTCCAGATTACGTACTTAGTTGCGTATTCAGCTTTTCGATCGTATTTTTCGATTTACTTCCTGTATTTGACCGATTTCACTTTCAAATATCATTTTCCAATATACTAGATTTTCTAGGATTTTCTGGATTTTTCCTGAATTAAAATGAATTTCTTCAAAACCGTGTCGACCAGTGTCGCTGATCGATTCCTAGAATTTTAATTCTCAAACAGTTAGGAATTTCTAGATGGTCCTTTAGACTTTATTTCTTAGAATCATATTCCCTACTTAAATACTTTTTCTGAGAATTTTATAAATTTATGAAAACTCCAACGAGTCGGTAGATAACTGATTCCGGGATTTTTAGTTTTAAAACTATAAACTATTTCTTCAAACGAATTGCACCATGAGTCTTCAAATCTTATTCTTGATTTTTTGGTAAAATTTTCAGGTCATTCCGAGATACTTGAATTTCGGACATTTTTTCAATAATCCCAAAATTTCACAATTTCCACCTCATTTCCCACTCACTTCCCCACCTAACCCCACTCATTCTCTCTCTCTCCCACAGCCGGCCAAGTGGCTAGGTGAGGGACACCTCACTCCCCTCCCTTTTTGCAAGAAAACCCCTCTCTTCCACCTAAATTCCACCCCCTTTACAAAATCCCAAACATATAAAAGCTTTCCCCTTTGCATTCTACTCTTTTTTTCTCCACTTCAACAAAAGAGAAACCTTCACCAAAGTCTCTCCTCCTTCCTCAAACTGAACCCTAGCTCCAAGAACACCCCAAGCTCTTCACCTCCAGCTCAAGCTACTACTTTGGAGCTTGGATCGTAGCTCTCTTCGTCGTCAAGGATCAATTAGGAGCTAACCGTCAACCACACTCTTTCCGGACTCGTAGAGCTTCAATCAAACGGTTCCAAGTGAGTATTTCACTCACCAAGACTTGAATTAGCCCTAGAACACTTGTATCTACACCTCTAGTACACCCAGGTCACCAAAAACCATGAATGGAACCATCAAACACAATTTCCAGAAAATCTGTTCTGTCACTGTTTTTCCCACGATTAGTCGACTAAACCTAGGAGCTAGTCGACTAGAACACTTAGTTGAAACTTAGTTTTCTGGAAAACACAGTATTAGTCGACTTACCCCAATATCAGTCGACTAATCTTTTCTGGACATAAATCTCAACTCTCTGGAAATCCCTATTAGTCGACTCCTGAATCCTCCTAGTCGACTAATCCTCCCTGGACCAGAAACCCAACTTTCTGTATCAACAGACTTAGTCGACTTCAGTCTCTGTTAGTCGACTGGAGACCCCTATTAGTCGACTAACCCTTACCCCTAGTCGACTAATTCTGACTGTGTGTCATAGTTAATTTCTGTTCTGAATTTGGTTCTTATACTTGTTACATGTATGTTATATCTTGCTTGTTCATGATTCGATACTGGCACTACATGACCTATTACTGCGTGGATGTATCTCTTGTTACCTCATGATTTATTATTGCATATTCTCGTTTCATGACATGTTAAATAGTAAACATCACCACTTATCATGCCATCTCTTAAAACTAAGCATGATACACTTGACTTTTACATAAAAAGCACCAACTTACATATGGGTCGGGGGAAACATGCGGATATCGATACGTGTTCGTGTTTACAGTGGTATTAGGTATATTGTACAATCATATTCCGGTCTTACCTGAGAGCCTCCAGGGGACCGAGGGGAGTGCTTGCTCCCTATTCCTGAATACTGTCATGACTAAGGGCATACATAAGACCCTCCTGAATAGCCTAGCGGCTGGCTTCCGTCACCAAGCAACGGAACAATCCTGGACCGTTATCCCGGGCATGTACGGGGTCCACTGTAAACATAGTTCGTCGATACCCCGCTGTTTCCAATAACAACCTTGTATTACTAGGATATGGATCTATGTGCGCTGGGACGCTGGGTCACATAGCTAGATATCACAGTAAAGCAAGTAATGATAATAATAGACTATAACTATGCATTCATTTCATTCTGACTTCAGTTCTATGTGTTTTCCCTACTTGTTGATTTCTATTTATGATACTGTTCCAGCTTTCCTTATTCATGTATCTTAGCCACTTGGCTGAACTTTGTTATCGTTATCTGTCTTGATCCCTTGAATTTGCACATTCAGATTCCGAGGCCTGGGCCGAAGTGGAGCCATCCACCGAAGATCAGGCTTTCTTTAGTGAGCAGGCAGATTAGCTCCGGTCCTCGTGCCAGATTCTCTCCTTTTGTCTCACGGGATCTCCATCCTACTCGTGAGCCTTTTTGTATTTTGTTGTACCTTTTTGCTGTTGGGCTGGTTGTGATGAAAAGATACATGTAAAGTGTAATATTTTATCATACTCTGTGATGACTTGTACTTGTACTTTATGTTGGCATGTGATGGATATCACGCTTGGTCGTGTACTCTGATCTTTGTTGTACTTTTATGCTTAGCGTATATACGTGGGGGCACCTTTTGACCAACGTATATACGTCGCAGTGACGTCTCCGTATTCGTGGAATCGGGGCGTTACAGGTTGGTATCAGAGCCAAGGCTCTCAAACCTAAAGTACAATCAAGCAGCAAATCCCAGTGATTTGCTAATGCCAATTACAATGTACAAGTTGTCTAGTCCCTCATGATTCCTCCTTGATTCCTTCCCTTGTGTCCTAAACTCCTTCCATTTTTCCAATTCCAGTTATCTTTCCCAATTCGGTATGGAGAGAAGGACGGGCCGTAACAACTCGGGGCAAGCCTCTAATGGACCCACTGGAGACCATGTGGATATTCTGAGAGTCATTCAGACTATGATGGGGAACCAGCAGCAGCAGACGGAGCTCCTCCGGCAGGAATTGGCAGCTCCCAAGGAGCAGAGGCCCGGAAATGTATCGGACTTCAGGCGGCTGCAACCAGCCATCTTCACGGGAGAAGAGAAGCCCTTGGATGCTGAGCAATGGCTGACAGATACCGCAGACTTGTTGAATGCGGCCAGAGTACCGAAGGAGAATCAAGTGGAGGTCGCCAAGATTCAGCTGAAGGACATAGCCAGAACTTGGTGGCTAGCTGAAGAGGCCAGATTGGAGAAACCTGTCACCTGGGACACGTTCTCCAAGAGCTTTTATAGCAGGTTCTTCCCTGCCACTGCTCAGAAGGACATGGAAGAGCAGTTTATCAGGCTTCAGCAAGGGAGCAAGTCCGTGGACGAGTATGCTGCAGAGTTTCTTAGATTGAGCCGCTTTGCTCCGTACATGGTAACGGACGAGGAGAAGCGGGCAAGTAGGTTCCAGCAGGGCTTGCAGATGGACATTCAGATGTTCTTAATGCCCCAACAACTGAAGACTTATTCAGAGGTTCTTACCATAGCTCGGGAAGTGGAGCGTGGGTTGGAGAAGAAGCGAGAGGATCAGATGAGGAACCTGGCCATGAAGAGGCCGTTTCCACCAATGGGAGAGTAGGCCCATTCAGAGCAGCGAAGGTGCAGATGAGGCAGCAATTCAGACCAGCTCCTTACCAGGCGGGCCAACCATCGACCTTCTGCAGTTATTGTCAGAAACCGGGCCACATTCGTCAGAATTGCCGTAGGGCAAATGGATTGTGTTTGGTGTGTGGGTCCAGGGATCATTCTATAGAAGCCTGTCCGCACAGAAGGATGGGGATAGCCGGTCAAGCTTTGCCAGCACTTCCAGGACCCAATGGACAGAGGGCGCTTCCAGGGCCACCGGGGCAGAGGAATCAGGGGACCAGTGATGAGGAGAGCTCTTCCCCTTCCTCCTCAGCATGTTGTTCGCCCGGTCCAGAGGGGAGCTAGGACAGCAGCAGGGCGTGGAAGAGGTCAAGCCTACAACTTGACGGAAGTGGAAGCTGAGACTTCTGAGGAGGTGATAACAGGTAATATCAGGGTGCATTCTCAACCTGTTTTAGCCCTCTTCGATTCGGTGCTTCGCATTGTTTTATCTCAGATTATTTTGTGGCATTGCATTCTATACCTGTTAAAGTGTTAGACCTCAAATGGGAGATTAGTACTGGGAATGGAGTAGTCATGTCTTCTAGGGTCTGTGCTGATTGTCCAGTGGAACTTTGTGATAAGACCTTGGCCATAGATATGCTCGTGCTAGACACTAAAGGGTACGACGTAATCTTAGGCATGACCTGGCTCAGTCAGTACCATGCAGTTATTGACTGTAGGGAGAAGAAGATTATTTTCAGGATTCCCCGTCAACCGGAATTTCAATTTAGTGGTGAGGTGAAGTCTACCAAGAGAAAGACTCGGTTGACTACTTCGGAGGTTCAGAAAGGAGTACCGGTGTGGGATGAATTTCCAGGAGTGTTTGCTGAGATCTCAGGACTGCCACCTAAAAGGGTGATCGAGTTCTCAATTGATACTGTGCCTGGGACAGCTCCTATATCTAAGGCTCCGTACAGGATGGCACGACGGAGTTAGAGATTCTGAAGAAGCAGCTGCAGGAATACTCAGACAAGGGATTGATTCGGCCAAGTGCTTCACCATGGGGAGCTCCAGTGCTTTTGGCGAACAAGAAGGATGGTGGTAAGAGGCTTTGTATTGATTATAGGGAATTGAACAAGGTAACCATCAAGAACAAGTATCCCTTGCCAAGGATTGATGATTTGTTTGATCAGCTTCATGGAGCCCGGGTATTCTCTAAATTGGATTTGCAGTCAGGGTACCATCAGCTAAGGATGAAGACGGAGGATATCCCGAAGACGGCATTCAGGACCCGTTATGGCCACTATGAATTTCTAGTTATGCCTTTCGGAGTCACCAATGCCCCTGCAGTTTTCATGGATTTGATGAACCGAGTGTTCTCGCCCTACTTGGACCAGTTCGTTGTTGTCTTCATAGATGACATCTTGATCTACTCCAAGAACAACAAGGAGCATGCAGAACACTTGAGGATTGTGTTGCAGACCCTCCAGCAGGAGCAGCTTCATGCCAAGAGGAGCAAGTGTGACTTCTGGTTGGACAGTATAGCCTTCCTTGGACACATTGTTTCAGCAGAAGGAATCGCGGTGGATCCCAGCAAGGTCCAAGCAGTGAAGGATTGGCCAATTCCGAGGACGGTGACTGAGGTTAAGAGTTTTCTTGGACTAGCAGGATATTACAGACGCTTTGTCCAGGATTTCTCTAGGATTGCAGCCCCGTTGACCAAGCTCACTCGGAAAGGAGAGAGGTACATTTGGACTGGGGAATGTACTGCAGCATTTGAGCAGTTGAAGCAGAGGCTCATTTCAGCTCCAATCCTGAAGACTCCCTCGGGTAGAGGAGGGATGGTCATTTTCAGTGATGCATTGGGGAAAGGCCTGGGGTGTGTACTTATGCAACATGATCATGTCATAGCATATGCATCCAGGCAACTGAAGACTCATGAGCGGAATTACCCAACTCATGACTTGGAGCTTGCAGCTGTGATATTTGCCTTGAAGATTTGGAGGCATTATCTTCTGGGAGATAGGGTGTTGATATACACGGATCACAAGAGCCTCAAGTATATTTTCTCACAAAAAGAGTTGAACATGAGACAGAGGCGGTGGCTGGAGCTGATGGCGGACTATGATATTGACTTGCAATACCATCCAGGCAAGGTCAATACAGTACCAGATGCACTGAGCAGGATGCCAGAGAATAGGGTGCTTGTCCAAATCACTCAGCAGAAGGAGTTGATTCAGGACATTATCAGATTGGACTTGATGTTGGTTCGAGGAGCTGAGGAGGCAGGACAGTACATGGCTTTGCAGATTCAGTCAACATTGATAGATGAGATCAAGGAAGCTCAGAAGGAAGACCCCAGATTGCAGCAGTTCCGAGCTCAGGTAGAGGCTGGATTGAGGACTGATATCAGTATTCATCCGGATGGTGCCCTATATTTTGGTAGCAGGCTTTGTGTTCCCCAAGGAGAAGTTCGGCAGAAGATTTTGGCGGAAGCTCACAGTTCAGCATATTCCATACACCCGGGGGGAAACAAGATGTATCAGGACATGAAGAAGCAGTTTTGGTGGAATGCTATGAAGAGGGAGATAGCCCAGTTTGTTGCCAAGTGCCTGGTGTGCCAGCAGATAAAGATTGAGCATCAGAGGACGGCGGGACTTCTGCAACCTTTACCGATTCCGAGTGGAAGTGGGAGCACATTACCATGGATTTTGTTACGGCATTGCCTCGAAGTCCTAAAGGTAATAATGCTGTGTGGGTAATCATTGACCGTCTCACCAAGTCAGCTCACTTTATACCATTCAGGGTGGGACAGTCAACGGAGGTCTTGGCAGACAAGTACATGAAGGAGATAGTTCGTCTTCATGGAGTTCCAGTCAGTATTGTTTCAGACAGAGACACCCGATTCAGATCCCGTTTCTGGGAGAGTCTCCAAGAAAGTCTAGGGACTCGTCTGAAATTCAGTACATCATATCATCCTCAGACAGACGGACAATCTGAGAGGACTATCCAGATTCTTGAGGATATGTTGAGGGCCTGCATGATTGAATTCCAGGGATCATGGGAAGACCATCTTCACTTGGCGGAGTTTTCTTATAATAACAGTTATCAAGCAAGTATCAAGATGGCACCTTTTGAAGCATTGTATGGGAGGAAGTGTAGGTCTCCGATTTGTTGGGATGAAGTCGGTGAGAGAAGACTATTGGGGCCAGAGATCCTGATTCAGACGACAGAGAAAGTCAGAGTCATCAGAGATCATCTCAGGGCAGCTCAGAGTCGGCAGAAGAGTTGGGCAGATTCACGGAGGAGGCCATTGGAGTTCCAGGCAGGAGATCATGTGTTCTTGAGGATATCACCTACCAGAGGAGTGATCCGATTCGGTATTCGGGGAAAGCTGAGTCCGAGATATATCGGCCCATTCGAGATTTTGGAGCGAGTGGGAGATGTGTCTTACAGATTGGCCTTACCTCCATCTTTTGGACGGAGTTCACAATGTTTTCCACGTGTCATAGTTGAGGAAGTATGTGAAAGATGATAGTCACATCCTGGATCACTCCGAACTGGAACTACAACCGGATTTGTCATATCAAGAGCAGCCGATGGCCATTTTGGACAGGAGTGTCAAGACATTGAAGAACAGAGCTATACCATTAGTGTTGGTGTCTTGGAACCGGCATGCCCCTGGAGAGGCCACGTGGGAACGAGAGGATGTTATCCGTGAGCGTTACCCTCATCTCTTCACAACTTGATTGGTAAGACTCTTCCTTTCATTCTTATCTATCGGCATTTTCCTTCTTATCCTTATTTATCTGTTCCCTTTCACTTTACGAAATTTCGAGGACGAAATTTTTGTAAGGTGGGTAGATTGTAATACCCCGTTTCCAGATTACGTACTTAGATGCGTATTCAGCTTTTCGATCGTATTTTTCGATTTACTTCCTGTATTTGACCGATTTCACTTTCAAATATCATTTTCCAATATACTAGATTTTCTAGGATTTTCTGGATTTTTCCTGAATTAAAATGAATTTCTTCAAAACCGGTGTCGACCAGTGTCGCTGATCGATTCCTGGAATTTTAATTCTCAAACAGTTAGGAATTTCTAGATGGTCCTTTAGACTTTATTTCTTAGAATCATATTCCCTACTTAAATACTTTTTCTGAGAATTTTATAAATTTATGAAAACTCCAACGGAGTCGGTAGATAACTGATTCCGGGATTTTTAGTTTTAAAACTATAAACTATTTCTTCAAACGAATTGCACCATGAGTCTTCAAATCTTATTCTTGATTTTTTGGTAAAATTTTCAGGTCATTCCGAGATACTTGAATTTCGGACATTTTTTCAATAATCCCAAAATTTCACAATTTCCACCTCATTTCCCACTCACTTCCCCACCTAACCCCACTCATTCTCTCTCTCTCCCACAGCCGGCCAAGTGGCTAGGTGAGGGACACCTCACTCCCCTCCCTTTTTGCAAGAAAACCCCTCTCTTCCACCTAAATTCCACCCCCTTTACAAAATCTCAAACATATAAAAGCTTTCCCCTTTGCATTCTACTCTTTTTTTCTCCACTTCAACAAAAGAGAAACCTTCACCAAAGTCTCTCCTCCTTCCTCAAACTGAACCCTAGCTCCAAGAACACCCCAAGCTCTTCACCTCCAGCTCAAGCTACTACTTTGGAGCTTGGATCGTAGCTCTCTTCGTCGTCAAGGATCAATTAGGAGCTAACCGTCAACCACACTCTTTCCGGACTCGTAGAGCTTCAATCAAACGGTTCCAAGTGAGTATTTCACTCACCAAGACTTGAATTAGCCCTAGAACACTTGTATCTACACCTCTAGTACACCCAGGTCACCAAAAACCATGAATGGAA
Organism: Agave tequilana; assembly: GCA_038442645.1. Classification (NCBI taxonomy): domain Eukaryota; kingdom Viridiplantae; phylum Streptophyta; class Magnoliopsida; order Asparagales; family Asparagaceae; genus Agave; species Agave tequilana. The sequence goes on along the minus strand of JAVJIF010028019.1, from coordinate 17,133 downwards.
CCATCAAACACAATTTCCAGAAAATCTGTTCTGTCACTGTTTTTCCCACGATTAGTCGACTAAACCTAGGAGCTAGTCGACTAGAACACTTAGTTGAAACTTAGTTTTCTGGAAAACACAGTATTAGTCGACTTACCCCAAATATCAGTCGACTAATCTTTTCTGGACATAAATCTCAACTCTCTGGAAATCCCTATTAGTCGACTCCTGAATCCTCCTAGTCGACTAATCCTCCCTGGACCAGAAACCCAACTTTCTGTATCAACAGACTTAGTCGACTTCAGTCTCTGTTAGTCGACTGGAGACCCCTATTAGTCGACTAACCCTTACCCCTAGTCGACTAATTCTGACTGTGTGTCATAGTTAATTTCTGTTCTGAATTTGGTTCTTATACTTGTTACATGTATGTTATATCTTGCTTGTTCATGATTCGATACTGGCACTACATGACCTATTACTGCGTGGATGTATCTCTTGTTACCTCATGATTTATTATTGCATATTCTCGTTTCATGACATGTTAAATAGTAAACATCACCACTTATCATGCCATCTCTTAAAACTAAGCATGATACACTTGACTTTTACATAAAAAGCACCAACTTACATATGGGTCGGGGGAAACATGCGGATATCGATACGTGTTCGTGTTTACAGTGGTATTAGGTATATTGTACAATCATATTCCGGTCTTACCTGAGAGCCTCCAGGGGACCGAGGGGAGTGCTTGCTCCCTATTCCTGAATACTGTCATGACTAAGGGCATACATAAGACCCTCCTGAATAGCCTAGCGGCTGGCTTCCGTCACCAAGCAACGGAACAATCCTGGACCGTTATCCCGGGCATGTACGGGGTCCACTGTAAACATAGTTCGTCGATACCCCGCTGTTTCCAATAACAACCTTGTATTACTAGGATATGGATCTATGTGCGCTGGGACGCTGGGTCACATAGCTAGATATCACAGTAAAGCAAGTAATGATAATAATAGACTAAACTATGCATTCATTTCATTCTGACTTCAGTTCTATGTGTTTTCCCTACTTGTTGATTTCTATTTATGATACTGTTCCAGCTTTCCTTATTCATGTATCTTAGCCACTTGGCTGAACTTTGTTATCGTTATCTGTCTTGATCCCTTGGATTTGCACATTCAGATTCCGAGGCCTGGGCCGAAGTGGAGCCATCCACCGAAGATCAGGCTTTCTTTAGTGAGCAGGCAGATTAGCTCCGGTCCTCGTGCCAGATTCTCTCCTTTTGTCTCACGGGATCTCCATCCTACTCGTGAGCCTTTTTGTATTTTTGTTGTACCTTTTTGCTGTTGGGCTGGTTGTGATGAAAAGATACATGTAAAGTGTAATATTTTATCATACTCTGTGATGACTTGTACTTGTACTTTATGTTGGCATGTGATGGATATCACGCTTGGTCGTGTACTCTGATCTTTGTTGTACTTTTATGCTTAGCGTATATACGTGGGGGCACCTTTTGACCAACGTATATACGTCGCAGTGACGTCTCCGTATTCGTGGAATCGGGGCGTTACAAAAGTTAATTTGTACTTCACGTATTAAACCTCTGAAAAAAAAAACTCTTCGAATTCTCCCGCAATAAATCTTCAATTAAATATTTAATTTTTTTTTACCACTTCTTACCATACTCAAACAATCACCTGTAACAATTATTATTACTATTCATGTTCTTCCACAAAAAATATTGATCTTTATATAATGCTTGTAACTAATATATTATCTCATACCTACAAACTATATTTTTGCTCTTCCTTTTCAATTTAATTACAAAAACTTTCAGAAAAAATTCATTCTTGAATCATGTCTTCCCCATCTTCTTCCTCTGAACACTTGGATTTCAACTTCAATCGTTCCCCCACCGGTCCATTTTCTTCAGGATATTCTAGTGAATCTGATACCAGTCTGGACTTCACTCCTTTTGACTATCTCACTACATCAAATAATGTATTAACTGATCTTCCTATTCATGAGGATGTTGAAGTTTTCATGTGGTTTAGTGAGGAAGACATTATTCCTCTGCCACTTGACGGAGACATGCTTGATGAAAGCATGTCCTCTGATGCTGTAGGCTCGCTTCCTTACAACAGGTCGGACGAAGAGCTTGATATAGACGATCCATTCTGGGAGTTTATCGGTGAAAAAAAAACTCAGAAACAGGAAGATGATGAGGAAATAAGTGATGAACAGGAAGACCAGGAGAATGAAGACGACGAATCTGCTTATGATGGTGATAATGACGAGGATTAGGATTTCCTGATCTTCTGATCTTCTGATAAAGACGACAAAATATTTGTCTTCTTTTAAAAAGCTTTTAATTCTCTTTTTTTTGTAAAGACGACGAAATATTTGTCTTCTTTTAAAAAGCTTTTAATTCTCTTTTTTTTGTAAGGTCTCTTTCTCACTGTATTAACTTATAAACTCTTTTTAATTACATATGAAACTGCGACCGCTGTTCTTAAACACTACGATTATAGTCGCAGTCCTACTACGCATGCAATAAGTAAAAATAATTCATAATTTATAGGCTGCTGAGATAAAATGATACATTGAACTGCGACTGTAGAATCGGTCCTTATTCAGAAACAGTCACAAATAAAGAACAAAAAGATTATAAAATAATACGTAACTGTGATTATACTATCGCTCTCGTTAAGTATTGCGACCATAGTCGCGGTACTGCGATCATAGTCGCAGTACATGGTCGCATAATATATGTAAAAAAATCAATTTAATTGTTCATAGGAGTATCAGACAACATTCAGAAATTATACGAAGGACAGTATTTGATGACTAACAGTTGACAATTTATGGTCGCAGTTACTTAATCATTTATCAGTTCCCAATGCGACTATGGTCGCAATAATGAACTGTTTTGGAGTTCAAAGTAATTTAAAATTATAGTGTGTTAACTTTTAATCTGTTTTGGATAACTGAACAGTCACCTAGGAAGTATAAAATTTTTGGGAAAAGGTAGAAAATATATTTGACAGATATTCACGTGGTCCGAGAGCTTAAACCTTTTGGAATTACGTGGTCCGAGAGCTTAAACCTAGGAAGTATAATAATTATATTACTTCACCCGTATAAATTTTTAAAATGAAAGGTGCGACTTTGGTCGCCGTTGCTGGACGCAGACTTAATAAATACACTGCGACCTTGGTCGCAGTTACTGGTCTATATTCTTAATCAACAACAACACTGCTACCTTGGTCGCAGTTGCTGGACGCAGACTTAATAAATACACTGCGACCTTGGTCCCAGTTTCTGGTCTATGGTCTTAATCAACAACAACACTTCTACCTTGGTCGCCATTGCTGGACGCAGACTTAATAAATACACTGCGACCTTGGTCGCAGTTGCTGGTCTATGGTCTTAATCAACAATAACACTTCTACCTTGGTCGCCGTTGCTGGACGCAGACTTAATAAATACACTGCGACCTTGGTCGCAGTTGTTGGTCTATAGTCTTAATCAACAACAACACTGCGACGAGGTGACACGTCACCGCAGCAGTTGCTTAGTCGCAGTCTTTGGTCGCAGTGTCGACCCTGGTCGTAGTTGTTTCTGTTTGCACTGTAGTCTTATGCGACCTTGGTCGCAGTGTCGTCTCTGGTCCAAGTTGTTTTGTTTGCAATGCATGACTGCGACCAAGGTCGTAGTTTATTAAAAAACAAATATGCTTTTTATTTATGTCCAGGCATTTATGTTCAGGCATGTGAAAATGATACAAAAACGCTCTCTTATACAATAAGATTGAGTGTTACAATACAGCAGTACAAAGAAGTCCCTCTCTCTCTCAGAGGCTGCACTCACTCCTTAAAGCTGCATATGATTCCAAGTACAGGATGTTTGGAAGGGCGCCAAACGAGGATTGGACACTGTGGCGACGATCGAAGCCGATTGCACTGTGATGCACGACTAAACATCAAAAGAGCCCTTGTTGACTAAGAGCAATGGTATTATTGAGGTCTGGTGGCAGCAGAATCCTCCGATTCCACCTGACCCTCCAAAGTGGCGGATACGATCCTTCGTTGATGAACATCTCTTCCACCAGAAGGTTATCCAGTGAGCATGGAATTTTCTCGATGTCACTTCTGGAGTAAGAGAGGAGGTTTTGAGAACTCACAAGGTATGCTACCCACCACTATATCCACCACATCCCCGCCGCCATACCCACTCTGACCATGCCATGAAAGCAAGCTTGACTGGTGCATCAAGTCCGAGGAGATCTTGGTGAAGGTTAAGTCCTCGTCAGGGATCATGACTTCTTCCCTTGTAAACGACGAGGACCATGACTTCTTCCCTTGTGGATGATGAGGTCTATGACTTCTTCCCTTGTGGACGAACATCGATCAAGTTCGTCCATAGGGTCATCTTCATCCATGGAGGCAGGCCCCTGTTAGAGACTCTGAAGAAGGCGAAAATTCTCAGAGCAATTGCTCTCGAAAGAAAACAGTCTAATTATGGGCTGTTAAAGGGAGAGTGAGACCTCACAAGGTATGCTACCCACCACTATATCCACCACATCCCCGCCGCCATACCCACTCTGACCATGCCATGCCAGCAAGCTTGACTGGTGCATCAAGTCCGAGAAGATCTTGGTGAGGGTTAAGTCCTCGTCAGGGATCATGACTTCTTCCCTTGTGAACGACGAGGACCATGACTTCTTCCCTTGTGGACGATGAGGTCTATGACTTCTTCCCTTATGGACGAACATCGATCAAGTTCGTCCATAGGGTCATCTTCATCCATGGAGGCAGGCCCCTGTTAGAGACTCTGAAGAAGGCGAAAATTCTCAGAGCAATTGCTCTCGAAAGAAAACAGTCTAATTATGGGGTGTTAAAGGGAGAGGGTGAGCCCTATTTATAGGCAGCCCATAATAATCATAATTAATGGTTCATTAATCAGAACCGTCAGCTTTAATGGTCTCCACCGCCAGCGCGCCAGTTTGGCATTAAAAGACATTAACGCCTAAACCCAATGAAGAGCCGACGCGTAGACAACGTAGACTTGACGTTTAAAGATCTCATAAAATCTTTATGACAGGTCGCGTCTCTCGGAGTGACTCCAAGTCGCGTCCCCTCAGCAAACTTTTCATTTTTCATTTAGATTCAAAAAATGACTTAATCCAAACAACACTTAATAAAACAACACTGCGACCTTGGTCGCTATGCATGTTAATATAAAGGAAACACTTACTTAACGTACTGCGACCTAAGTCGCAGTCCATGTAATGCAACCCTAAATTGCAGTTGTTGGCCATCTTTATCAATAACAACACTGCGACCTTGGTCACAATTAACCATGTACACTGCGACCAAAGTCTATGACTAAGGTCGCAGTTTAAATGTACATAGCGACCAAAGTCTCTGACTAAGTCGCAGTTTAAATGTACACTGCGACCAAAAACTCTGTCTACATTATATACAAAAAAATTAAACTATAAAGTAGAATTTTATCGCAGGCTGAAAAAATTGATCTGAAAAGATTTTATATTTCAGAAAAAATTTTATCGCAGGCTGAAAAGGAGAAACTAGATCTTTCAAAAAAGAGGTAAGGAAATAGGGCGAAAAGTATTTATATACAATAACCTAAATCCTATAAAGAGCGGCAAAAAAAGGGGGAAAAATAATAATAAATAATAAGGAAAGTTATCGAAAAGGGGGTATTTGGTAATTTGACTTCTTCCTAAAAGCGGGCTGCAAGTCAGTGAGGTAACAAATTGAGCCACGTCACCGCAGGCTGACAAAGTACTCTCAGCCCGCAGGCTGATATACATTTTTCTATATATATATATATATATATGTATATATATATATGTATGTATATATATATATATGTATATATATATATATAGGGAGCTGTCCTATATATATATATATATAGGGAGCTGTCCTCTAAGAACGGTTCTCACGAATTTCTGTGAGAACTTTCACGTGGGTCGTCGAGTATGATAGATCGAATCAAATAAAACCAGATCTCTATCAGATCCGACGACCCACGTGAAAGTTCTCACATGAATCCGTGAGAACCGTTCTTAGCGGATCAACTATATATATATATATATTATATATATATATATATATATATATATTATATATATATATATATATATATATATATATATTATATATATATATATATGGGGTTACTGTATCTCAACTGACGGCTGAGAGAGTTTCTCAGTCGGCGGGACATGGCAAAATAATAGCCACGAAATTGTCATTAATTTTGGCGGACAAAAACCAGAGAAATCCCGCCTAAATTACTATCAGTCACCTCAAAAGTGTATTTGACGAAAATACCCTCCCTCATAACTTTTTACCTTATGTAAAACATTTCCTTTCAAAAAAATTTACAGATCTAAAATTTCACTTGATCATTCTGAAGAGATTAGTTCTATTGTTTCACAAATTTTCTCAGTATTTTAAAATATATTTGCTACATATGGCGCCAAAGAAATCATCCGCGGAAAAAGATAATGGGGAAACAAAAGCAAAAAAATTTTAGGGTTTGTGAATTTATTAGTTATATTTTTTTTCCAGATTTGATTCCGTTTCTTTCACTTTTTTTTTGAAAAATTGGGACCATGGTCGCAAATAAGAGAGAGATTCTCAAACTTGAGATCATGAATAGCTTTTAAATTTATTAACTTTGTAACACAGCGACAAAGGTCCAAATTTTTTTAAGTTTTTTGATTTCCTTCTCTATCTATCATGGTCGCAGTTGTTTGAATTAGCGTTGTAGATGTATGCGACTTTGGTCGTAGCGTTTTAAAAATTACTTATTTTTTCATACCCTTTCAGTCGAACTGGGTCGCAGTTGTTTGAGTTAGCGTTGTAAATGTATGCGACCTTGGTCGTAGCGTTTTAAAAATATTTGTGTTTCATTCCCTTTTCTGTTGAACTGGGTCGCAGTTGTTTGAGTTAACGTTGTAGATGTTTGCGACCTTGGTCACAGTATATTAAACATTATTTGTTTTTCATACCCTTTCAGTCGAACTGGGTCGCAGTTGTTTGAGTTAGCGTTGTAGATGATTGCGACCTTGGTCACAGTATATTAAACATTATTTGTTTTTCATTCCCTTTTCTGTCGAACTGGGTCGCAGTTGTTTGAGTTAGCGTCGTAGATGTATGCGACCTTGGTCGCAGTTTTTTAAAAATCATTTGTTTTTCATTCCCTTTTAATTTCTAAATAAACATTAAACTAAAGTTTTTAATGTTTCTTCATCTATAGGTACACAACAAGTGAAGGTTCGGCCTCTGAGATCGAGCCTAAAACCTATGTGCGAATTCATTAAGAAATACAAAAAGCACATTCAGGGCGATTTCATAGATGCGATCAAGAAGACCCCATTAGGTCCAATCTTCATGGCCTTCTACAATGAGGAATTTGGAGGTGAAAAAGGTTAAAATCAAACATTAGTATACTGAGAATTTTAGACCAGTATGATAGGGATACAAGGACCTTTAGAATTGGGGGCAAACAAATTGAGTTAACAGTGGAGGATGTAGCCCTAACTTTTGGTCTACCTATCATTGGGGCGGATTTTATTATGAATAAGACATGTACAATAAAGGACAGAGGGGTTATAAAATATTATTTCTCTAATATAAAGAAGATTACGAAAGTATCTATTGAAAAATCTTTGGATGATCTTCTGGTCAAGAAAAGAAGGAGGAGTGAATTAGATGTGACCAAGGATGAACAGCTTGAGCAGCAAGTGACTTTAAATGAAATTATAAGAGACAGACAAAGACTTGCAGCTCAAGACTTTACGACAATAATCATCCTATACATGTCGGCCACTCTATTCTTTTCTGGCAGTAAATGCACGGTGCCGTGGTATATTATGGAACAGATTGCCAATATACAATTGATGAAGACAATATGCTGGGCAAAAGCTGTTTGGCAATTCCTGATTGAGTCGATGGACATCTTCAGGCACACCACGTACGAGCTGCAAGGATGCTCCGTACAAATTATTGAAAGTATGAATATCAAATTTGGCAAACATTTTATGAAATTTTCCGAAATCTTGTGAATATTTGTGTAAACTAATTAAATTATGTATTTTGCAGTATTGGCTATGTGAGAGGGCTCTTATTTTTGAGCCGAGGTCTGATTTGGAGGATAAAACCCCACGCGCAATAAGATGGGACCTTCAAAACATTAGCAGAGCTCTGCTTGAAGTTTATCTAAATGAGCTTGACGCAAATATCGTAATTTTTTAATATTAAATATCATATACTGTTGATTAAAATTTTTTACATTTAATGGACTGCGACCTCGGTTGCAGTTCATTTTATGTGCAGTACAAATGTGTGCGACCATGGTCGCATTCTCTTGATAAATCGTTATAAATAAACTGCGACCATGGTCGCAGTTATAATTATTCCAGTGATTTGTGGTGCGACCATTGTCGCAGAGTTTAATTGTTTGTCTGATGTAATGTTTATAACTGCGTCCTAGGTCGCAGTTCCTTGTTAACTATTCTAGTAAATGTTTCATTCATCTGCGGTACAACTATAAGATTTCTATATCGTTTTAAGTTTAAATTTTTTTTTCAGATTTTGTGTCGAATGACCAACATCTCTAATGATGAAAGAAATATGATTGGCCTTCCTGTTGAAGGAGAAGAGGGGGAGGAAGAAGAAGAACAAGAACAAGAACATAGACATAATGAAGCTAACATCCGGGCGGAAACGGAGCCAGAAGCAGCTGAAATAGTTGAGGAACGAACGAGTGAGAAAGAACCAACTATTTCAGGTTATTTGCCACCACCACAGGATGAACAAGCTGAAGAAATTGAAGTTTTGAGGAATCAAAATCAGTACTTGAGAGAATATGTTTATCAGGTAGAAAGAAAAATTGAAAAAATAAAAACTGAGAACAGACTCAAGGCTGAATTAAAGAAAAAAAGAAGAGACAGAAGAGAGAAGAAAAAATTAAAAAATAGCAGAGAAATTAAAAGTTAAAGAAGAAGAAGAAGAGTTGCTGAGAGCAGCCACTGCTGCGGAGGAGAATGAGAAGGAGAAAAGAAGGAGGGAAGAGGAGGAGCATGAAAGGAGGAGGAGAGAAGAGGAGCAGCAGGAAAAGGAGGAGAGGAGGATGGAAGAGGAGGGGCAGGAGAGGAGGAGGAGGGAAGAGGAGGAGAAGGAAAAGGAGGAGAGGAAGAGGGAAGAGGAGGAGCAGGAGAAGAGGAGGAGGGAAGAGGAGACGAAGGAGAAGGAGAAGAGGAGGAAAGAAGAGGAGGAGCAGGAAAAGGAGAAGAGGAGGAAGTTAGAGGAGGAGAAGAAGAGGCAGGAGAAAAGGAAGAAAGAGGGGGAAGAGAGGAAGGAGAGGAGGAGAGGAGAATGAAGGGAGAAGAGGAGAAGAAGCAGAAAAGGACTAGGGAGCAGATGGAGAAGCAGGCAGAAGAGAAGAAGAAAAAAAATTGGAAGAGGATGAAATCAAGGGTTCTGAATTTATAGTAAATATTTATGGGAAGATTTTCCCAGTTTTTCTTTAAATATAACTCAACAGATGCTTGAACTCTAAAAAAATAGAGCTTCTGAAGAAAAAATTCAAGAACAGACTCCGACTCAGAAGCAATCTTTAAAAAGAACAGTTTTGGATTACTCTAAAGGAACGATAGAAAGGGGAGTCAAAGAACGCAAGCGCGCTGAAAGAGATCGCGATGACTCCGACTTCGTTTATCCAAAACAGAGAAAAATTAATGAACATCCTCTTTCACAGCCTGCGGCTCAGACTTCTGCCACTGGTTTCGGCAACGAACAGATTTTCGACACTCAGCCAAAAACCAAGGAATTGACTGAACCACAACATACAGAATTCTGCAGCCCATCAACAAGCTCTCATAAAAAATTTCTTGGACAAGACCTTCTCTGAGTAAGTTAATTAATTTTATTTTAAATCATATCAAAAACTATTAGATATTTATATAAGAACAATATAATTCTTAACTTTATTTTGAATATCTTGTAGTTCTACTGCATATCAGGATACCGATAACGAAATCATTGTTGCGAAAAATGATATTGAGGACCTGATGTTCAGTAGAGATTTAGATGCTAATATAATTCATTTCTATATGAAGCATCTAGAGAAAAGAGGAGGATTAAAAAGTATATTCTTTCGGAGCGAAGCTTGGGTAAACATCTATTTTCTCTTCTACGGTTAATTGAAATATCAATTTCCTAATTAATTTAGTGAATTAAATTTTTTAACATTAAATATTCTACTAGTAGTCTTTACTGCTGATAAGACATAACGAATGTATTGCGACCTAGGTCGCAGTCGATAATTTTATTAATCCCCACGAATATCAGTTTAGTAATGAAAGTTGCGACCTTGGTCGCAGTTGCTGTCGACAGTCTTAATCAATAACAACACTGCGACCTTGGTCGCAATGCATGTTAATATAAAGGACGGGGGTTGCTAAGAAATGCTTAAAAATTAAACATGGATACCGGTGATGGCGATCAAGGTCGCAGGGTTAAATATTCTACTAGTAGTCTTTACTGCTGATAAGCACAACGAATGTACTGCGACCTAGGTCGCAGTCAACGATTTTATTAATCCCCACGAATATCAGACCCCTTGGTCGCAGTTGCTGTCGACAGTCTTAATCAATAACAACACTGCGACCATGATCGCAATCTGTTGTCTTGTCATAATAACATCTGATTTTCATAATGTTTTTATACTTTGAATTCATTTTGAATTTTATTTTTTTGTTGTTCACAGCACGGTGTTGTATCTAAAAGTAGAGATCTTGAAGATTATTTCATCAAGCAGTTGTTAAAAAACTGGACAATTGATGTGCAGTACATGTTCTTCTCGATCAATCACAAACACAGTGCCAACGATCCGGATTTCACTGGACCTTATTGGTATTTGATTGACATACACAAGAGTGGATTTTTTACAACTCTTTGGTCCCAGCTGAAAAATTAAGTAGTACATTAAAGCTTTATCAAACAGATGCAAGAATAATGGTGAGTCGAATTTTAATATTTCAATTACTGAATACTTGCATTTAATTTGATTAATATTGATATTTTTTTCTATTGACATTGCAGAAAGAAAGCTTATTACAGATTTTTGAAATTGATTTCAATAAATTAATGAAAAAAACATATATAAAATACGCAAGATGCCCACAACAAGCAAACATGTATTTTTTTTGTTGTGACGTTTACCTATCATATTTTCTACTTTTTTGAGTACAGAAACCTAATTTCATTTAATGATTACTCTTTACAATTTTCAGTGTTGATTGCGCTGTATATGTATGCAAGTACATGGAAAGTATAGCATTTGGTAGTCCATCAGCTATTGATACTGTGACAGCTGCCGATGTACAGAGACTAAGAAGTGAGCTTGCATACATGATACTCGCAGATAGAGAGAAAAGTTATGATGAAGAAACAGAAATTATAAGAAAGATCGTATTTGAAGACTGACCGATGACAATTCATTGATGTACTTCAATTTTTATTTATAAATGTAAAAATAAATGTAAAATTTATCTGTTTGTTTATTAATTTAATTTATAAACATTTTTATACATTTATTTATTATAAAATTCATTGAGATTTCTTTATCTCCAATATACTGCTGTTACACAGTGCAATTTACTAATCGTATTGATATTAGAAACAAACATGATTTGAAAAGTTGTACTGCGACCAAAGTCGCACTAATGACCTGTTTGAGTTACATCGTTTCCTTATATTGCGATACTGTAATCGAGACAACGATCGCGATCACAGTTACTGAATCATTTATCAAATCCCAATACGACTGTGGTCGCATTATCATAATCGGGAGACCTTGCGTTTTTGTACACGTAGCCCTTTATATATGTTTTAATTTAATTAACTTCATTAATTTATGTTATCGTAAACATAATCCTCCCTGCATTTTCTACCATAAGATATTAAAACAATAATAATCTTCAAGTGTTCAAAGTACAAAGTAACTTGATGTAAGACTGTATTAACTTTTAAACTATTTTCGAGAACTGAACAGTCACCTGAAAAGTATACAATTTATTGAAAAAGGCAGAAAATAAATTTGGGACATGTTTACGTCCTTTGAGAGCTTAAACCTTTTGAAATTCTGGGATTAAAATATATAAAGGGTCATCATTACAGGATTATAAACATACTAAATAGGTTTTGCTCAAATTCGGTTCTTTCAATATTCGTAACAGATTCAAAAATGTCTTCTCCACCGTCTTCACGGAAAGAAGCCAATCATCTAATGATAATTGGATGTATAGTTCTGAATCGATCCTCGCTACGGGTCAGAGGATGAGCTTGATACAAACGACCTGTTCTGAGAGTTCATTGATGAACCAAAATATTGCCATGAAGAGGAAGAAAGCGAAGAGGAGATTGCTGGTAAAGAGGTGGAAGAGACGGAAAGCGATACGGAAGACGAACACAGTCATAATATTGAGGACGAATCTGATTATGATGGTGATGACGAGGAGGAGTAGATTAGAACTTTAAAATTTGTATTTCGATTTTTTAAAAATATTAAGCCTGTTTCCTTATGTTAATTGTGTGAATTATAATTTTTACTACTTATTATTGGTTGAACTGCTGTACCTCTGTCACTAATTTTATTCATGTGGTAGACGCAACATGGAATACGGTGCCAAGTTGTAAACCAGAAAGTGTCGAAGTTCTAAGTTCATTGACAATATGAACTGCGATCATGGTCGCAGTGTTACTTTCTGTTCAGTGGACTAAAGCACAACAGAGGGCGAAAATGTCGAAATGGTGTTAAAATTAAAAAAAACGGATACGCTGTGACTCCTGTCATAGTAAAAAATATATATATATCTTCAGCAACTGCGACTCTGGTCGCAGTCATAAACTGTTGTAGACATCCAGACAGAACATTCAAATGGAAAAATATGAACATGCGATCATAGTCACAGTGTTACTTTACGTTCAGTGGACTAAAGCACAACATAGGGCAAAATTGTCGAAATTATATTGAGCGAAAATTTGAACTATATTCAAATGTTATAATAATATACCAAGAGACGGGGGCAATTTTAAAAGCAACAAACCAATTCCCCTGCATAGAAGTACTGCGACCACGGTCGCCATTATCCCCATACACTGCTTATATTTGCGACCAAAGTCGCTGTCTACGTTAAAGTAATTAAAAGGTACCAAGTTTGTAACAGTGAAACTCTAAAGTACAACCACTTACAAAAAAGTATTGTAGATGTGAAAAATGGTATTAAAATCTGCTCTGTGTTGTGCGACCCTTGTCGTAGTTCATGACTGAAACTGTCAAAATGAACACTTTATTCCTTCTAGGTGGACGCAACTCGAACCTACTTCTTCTGCCATTAAAAGAAAAAGTAAGAATTTTAAACATAAATCAGTAGAAAGAACTGTATAACAGGTTTAATTTAATACCATAATGGACAACCACTCCTGTAATCGCCTAGCTCTTGACAGTTTTCACATCTTCGATGCTTCACTTCCTTCTGATATAGAGAATCTTCAAAACTAGACTTAAGCCTGGATGCAGTTCTAGGCCTCCCCTTGGTTGGTACAGGACCAATTGGATCGCGTATATTCAATTCTTCACCATCTCGAAGAACGACGACGGATCCACTGGAACCAATAGTAGTTTTATACTTTGATGACTGATAATTTACAGACATGGCTTTGTATTCACTAGTGGTTTCTCAGCAAATCTTTTCAAAACTGTGTCCAACTTTGAAAGATGGATATCAGAATCGGCGACCATCTCAAGAAGTGCATTAAATTTGGAACGAAGTGTCCACAGTCTAGCCGTCCGTTGAGTGCTTTGACTAGGAAAAGGCCTGATGCCATTTTCAATTGCAACATTTTTGTAACGAGCATCCAACCTCCATCTCTGAAGTATATATGATTCTGGTATATGTGTAACGTGATTGCGCCACAAAATACACAGAATATGTCTACAAAGGATACCCTCTGTTTCAAATAATGAGCAATTACAAGACACATGAAGTTCCTCAGTGTAACCCCCTGATCCCTGGTGTACGTATCACCGTATCAGTACGCGATACGACGTACAAAAATTGATTTCACCTCCGTAGTAGTCTGATTGAGCTGATTTCAGTTTCAAAATTATTTTCTAATATTTGAGATTTTTTAGGATTTTCTGGATTTTTCTGCATTATTTTGGAAAATCTCCGTAGTCGGTGTCGACCGATACTGATAATCGGCATTCCGATTTTTATTTCACAAACGGAGAAGCATTTTGAAAACCGCTTTCACCATGTGTCTTAGACTCGTATTATCTACCTTAGAGTATTTATTGGGGATTTTTCTGAATTTATTGAAAATCCGGCCAAACCGGTGTCGCCCGGTACCGGCGACATCTTCCAGGATTTTAATTTGCAAATCGGATTAAATTTCTGCAAACCGTCAGCAGATACCCTGCCCCCCTCTTTTCCCTATTTTCTCTCTCACTCTCTCACCCCCTCTCTCTCTCACTCCCCTCAGCCAGACACACCGCCGGCCGGCCAGGCCCGCCGCCGGCAGCGTCGCTGGCCGGCCATGGACGCGCAGCAGCAGCAGCACCTCTATTGCTGCTGCTGTGTGTGTGTGTGTGATGCTGTGTGTGTGGGGGGGGGTGTGTGTGTATGTTGTTGTGTGTGTGTGTGCGCTGCTGTGTGCGTGTGTGTTTTGCTGTGTGGGTGTGTGTGCCGTTGTGTGTGTGTGTGCTGCTGTTGTGTCCTTTAATTGGGTTTGGGTAAAACCCAAACCCATTAACCCTTTTGGCCACTACCCGCTAACCCAATAACCTGTTCTCTAATTGATTTAAGTTAACGTGTTTGGGTTGTCGATCTGGATCTGACCCGTTAAGAGCTCAATCCGTAGCCAAACCCATTAAAGGTAATTTGGCATAAAAACCCCCTGTGACATTTTATTAATTGCGTTTGAATTCTTTTATTTACATATTTAACCCATTTCCGTTACTTTTAGTATTCGGGCGATATCGGGAGCATCCGGACTCCGATTTGGACGATTCTGGATCCGTTGCGATCGTGGGAAAGAGAGCTACCTTCCCGTGGATAGTTTGTGAGTGTTTTTATTTTAAAAATTATCTTTTAGTATATTAATTGATCTTGATTGCTTTATTTAATAAACATGATACCGGTTAAATAAACTGTAGACAATATTAAAACATTGTCTCATCACTGTACTTAGAATATGCCTGATACCTAATAGACGTAAAGTGTGACACTGGATGCCTATTAGGTCCTGTTCATGTACCACTGACATCCGGGCCACTATTTCACCATAGCCTTGGACACCGTTAATTCATGCACTGGTATCATCATGACACGGACACTGTAATTCACTGTCATGGTATTACATTAAACACTGACCACTGGTATGACATGTACTATCATAGAGAATTATACGGAGTATCGCTAACACATATATTTCCACTGGTACACGGATATACGCATTTCATATTATTGTTCTCATCATTACATGGATGCTCGGTACACAGTTATGTCATGTTTACATATCACTGTTATACATGCATGCATGGTTACTATATGCTTGTCATGTGGATCACCGTTCATATTGCATGTCATACTCATGTATTCTTGTCATATGGATCCCCGTGCATATTACATGTATTATTGTTCCATGGTACCGTATTCATGTTATATGATTTTTTCCTATTACTGATATGGATATTCCTGTTACTGGACATGAGAGCTGTTGATATGCGATATGTGAAATCCCACATCGATTGTTCCCGTTTCCCGTTATATTGTTCCCGTTTCCCGTTATATTGTTTTATGCTATCAACAGAGTTTCAGGTCCAGTTATCATGTTACCCGTATCATGTACTGTATTTGTTCTTGTTACACTGTATACTTGACATATCAGATAATAATGATAACTTAGGTATGGGGAGACTTGACGGTTGATTAGATCATATCGGGTGGATGTCTGGATCCATTGTTTGTCCCACTGCAGGGGACGGGGTAGTGCTGGCTACCGTCTGTTACTCATGAGCATCCCGATATTGTTTTAGCTCATTGAGATTCCCGTTACATGTTACAGCTCTAGCGGGCTGGCCCTGGTCTCAGCAGCCAGGGGTCTGTTTAAGGCCGTTGTCCCGGGTATGCACGGGATACACCCACCCGATAATAGCTCCTCGACCATGGGTTTCCAATAAACATAATAAAATGATATAAACAATAGTGACGTCGGGAACACTTGTTATTTGGTCACTCTCTCGTTTGGATAATGGTACCCGTATGCCATGTCCGGATGGGTTCGACTGGAGTGCGGGCTCCAGTATGAACTGCCAGTGGTATGGGACACTAGAAGAGATTGATTAAAATACCATGTGGTACTGATTGCTACTATTGTATAAAGAACATGACTTGTTACATGTATACTATTGTTTAGTTGTACTTGTTACTGTTCCTGATCATTTATCCGCTATCATGTTACATGTATGCGTTGTTTACTTTACCTGTTTCATGCTTTACTTTCTGAGGTGACTTACTACTCATGTACATGTCTGTTTTGCATGTCTATATGCTGCCTAGGCACAACACAGTAGGATGATTATGTTGCATACTTCATCTACATGTTCATTTCCATCACGTCACTACTAACTGGTCATTTCTATCACATCACCACTAGACAACACTATTTATTATATCAACTGGATACGACTATAGCATGACCTGATGATAACCGGCTAGGTAGTGATGGTATTAAAAGACTGACATGATTATATATTTCTACTGCTTATGGATATACTTATTATATGGTATCACTAGACAACATCATGTATTATATATTAGTATTGTGCTTGTATTACTATTGTATATATTACTGCCTCTTCATTTTACCACTCACTAGGTCGCTTTCTGACGACCCTGGGTTTGCATGCCCAGGTTGGAGATCCGAGTTATCGTATTGTCAGATAGTCCATTGGATTCACATAGGAGACTCATCATCGAGACCATTCAAGGTATCTTTGTGATTTATGTCCATTATCTTATTTATCCCTGTTTTCATATCTGTTATGATAACT
>JAVJIF010028018.1:0-52338 GCA_038442645.1 Agave tequilana | reverse complement strand
CGAGAATGTAGAATATCCGTAAAGAATTCCGACTACTGACTTTTGAAAGATAACCCGATTAGGATCAATCCCGAGAATACCCGAGCTTCACAGAGTTGGCCAAAGAGATCATATAATCGCTTCATTCAGAACCAGCCGCTACCTCTCTAGTCTATTCATATCTTAAGTTTGGTATAAAGGCTTCGAAAAACCAAAACAGGGTAAAGATGGAAGGGATTAGGAATCAAAGGAAAGATGATCAAGAATAGATAACTCTGCACTTGTAGTTGGAGTGTATAATCAGGACTCATGCATTCCAGTTGCAAATTTCTTTACCATTATTTGCCATCTGGACGTACTGAGGATGTAGAGCCTAGGCTCTGATACTAACCTGTAACGCCCCGATCCGCGGGTACGGGACGTCACTGCGACGTATATATGCAGGTCAGAAATACCCCACGTATATACGCTAAGCATCAGTACAGGCAAGAATCTGAGTACGGAAGCGGAGTGGTGCATATACATTCCAACATATGAGTACAATTACAAAGTTATCACCAAAGGTGACAAATATTACAAGAACATTACATCACTGATAGGCGCAAATGCAAGAATACAAAGATATGTACATGTATGAGTAGTACAAAAGGGCACTCACGAGATAGCTGGAGAAGCCGCGAGCCAACAAGGGGGAGCAAGGATGGGACTGGAGCTACAATTGGTCTGTTTGCTCCGCAGAAGTAAGCTTGGTCCTCAACAGAAAGAATCCCCTTCAATCCAAGCTCCGAGACCTGGACATGAGGATCCAGAGGAGTCAGAACTCCCCAGGCGAGTGGTGATGCGAAAGCCAGGTGGCGAGCATGGATAAGCACATGTGTATCAATAAAAACCGAGTCATAATCATGTATTGAAAACCGTGTTGTGAGCATAAGCATGCGGGAGCAAGTAGATATAATACAAGTGATATCAAGCGGAACTACTTATGATATGATAAGATAAGAACAGGAGACTGTGGAATAGAATATAAGTGGAAAGGTAGGACATGAACAGGTATAATATAATAATCATAAATCCGGAAATCTGAAGTAAAACCTGCCGAATGCAATTGTGGCGAAACAAGTGTATAACCAAGTTGTGGAACGACATGACCAGTTATTATCTTGTCATTTATTGTTACTACTCGTCCGACCATATATCTAGGTATGTGTCCCGGTGTATATTTCAACACACATACATCCATATATAAGTAAGTTGAGGTTGGTTATTGGAAGCTGATGAAGAACTGATAGCTCATACTTATAGTAGTTCCCGTCCGCCCGGGACACAGCCATTGGGGGCCTTAAATCCCCCTAACAACGCATCTTCTGGGGCCTGAAATCCCCCTAACACGAATCGTCAGTTTTGTATTCCATTACTATAAGTAAGGCATCATACCGGCATCCATCACTTCCTCCCTTTCCCATGCAAGTTATCCTCTTTATGGCTTATTAACATAATTATCGGATTACGGGAATGAGTAGGATCATAACTGGTCATAACAGGAGTACATAACAAGTATAACAGGAGTTCATAACAAGAGATCAAGTTCTACATTCCCGTAATGTGATAATCATGAGTAGAGTTAATCATAACAGGTATCAGGTGTCATGTTTTATATGCCTTGGAGGCGATATTAGACAGGTGACAAGTCATGTCATACAGGTAACAAGTGGTAAGAGATAACATAGCAGGAACATGCATCAAGTAGTAACATGTTAAGTGATACATAATGCCAATATGAGTCGACCCGACGAATCGGGGAAAATCGAATGGAGGCGAGAACACTCGCCTAAATCCTTAGAAAACGCGATGAAATCCATGCTCTCTGAAATCCAGGAAATCAACGCGTCAGCGCGTTAGAAAGAAAGTGATAGAGAAAGGAGGAAATCAACAGAGAGAAAGAGAAAGAGAGAGAGGAGAGAAAAAGAGAGGACTAGAGAGAGAAGTGCATGGAGAGAAGTGAGAATAGGGAGACGCGGTTGTGTACAGGGGGACGCGAGTTTGAGAGTGAGATGCAGGGGTCGCAGACGCGGGGTTCGCGTTGCATAAATGCCAACAACCGCAGGATTCGAGATCCGCGTTCAAGTCAGGACACGAGGAGAACGCGGACGCGGACGTGGGTTCCGCGTCGCGTTAACACAAGAAGAACACAGACGCGGGCATGGGTTCCGCGTTGCGTCGATACAAAAACGCGAAGGGCGCGTTATACAAATGTCAAGAACGCGAAGATCGCGTTAAGGAATTGTTTGGACGCGGGGGCGAGATCGCGCGTCAGCAATTTCACAACAGGGAAAATAGAGAGATAGAAAAACAAGGGGGAGATAGACGCAGGAATAGAGAAAGAGAGAGACGCAGGAAAGGGAGAGAGGGGGGCGCAGGTTTGGGGAGAAAATCAGGGAAGGAAAGGAAAAGAAGGAAAAGGAAGGGAAAAAGAAAAGAAAGAAAGAAAGAAAAAAGAGAGAAAGAAGGAAAGGAAAGAAAAGAAGGGAAGGGGGTTGATGGCCGGCGATGGCCGGCGGTCACCGGTGGCGGCCGGAGTTGGCCGGAGAAGGCCGGAATCCGGTAGCTCAAGCCCAAGCCCAAGCATCTTGTGGTGCAAGTATAGTTCAAAATCAAAAGTTGGAGTTTTGGAAATGAGGCTTCGGAGAGCGAAGCTATAGCTCATCGGAAAGAGCACGACGAGGAGAGGAAGATGGCATGGTCGTTGGTGGCCAAGGTGGAGTATGTGGTGGTGGGAAAGGTGGTGAAGTTGGTGGCGGAAGTGGGTTCCTTGGTGTTTTATGGTGGAAAAGAGGAAGAAGAAGATGGTATGGAGGTGTTGTTGTTGTTGGAAATAGAGGAGGAGATGGAGGAGAAGGAGGTGGAGGAATTTGTGGTGGAGAAAATGGAGGAGATGGAGAGAATGGTTGGCCAAAGAAAAGAAAGATGGCCATTTTTCTTGGCTGCTGCCGTTTGCAGGGAACAATGAAGGAGAAGAAGGAATAATGAATAAGAGAGAGAAGTGGGGTGGTTATATATAAAGGCGTAGGATAATATTATTTAATGTGGCCAATGGAATGCTTTTGATTGTTAATAGACTTGCGTCCACTTAAAAAAATTTGCGTCCCCATCAAATGGAAACCTGCGTCTGGCCAAATGAACTGGACGCGGAGAAAAATCCGCGTCCAGGAGGATAAACACGATTTTTTGCGTTTGCGACAAAAAAAGCATGATGATAAGATCCAAAGTTGATCTTGCAGGACAAGCATTAAATGCAGTATGGAGAGGATCTCTGCATTAAATGCGGAATCCAAGTTGATGAAACTCGCATCTGAGACAGGAAAGAGAAAAATGGGAAAAGATATAAATACAATATCTGGATAGATTTCGGTATCCGGGGGAAACACCGAAAACTCCGGAAAAGCCCGAAAAATAAAGTAGTTAGTTCGGAAAGCTTCCCAAAATTCTCAAAAATAATAAAATTATATTAAGATTTTTGGTGAAATTGGTTTTCAAAAAATTCAATCTCATTTTCAAGATAAAAAATCCCGAAGTCAACCGTTGACACCGGTCTACACCGGGTCGGCCGGATTTGATAAAATCTGAAAAATCTCAGAAAATGCATGAAAGGAGAAAATATAATTTTAGAAAGCAATATGAAAGCGGAATCCAAAAATTTGATTCCAATTGTAAACTAAATTCTTGAAATCAACCAGTGATACTGGCCGACACCAAATCCAGTGAAATTTCTATAAATTTAGAAAATTCTCAGAAAAAGTATTTAGACAGAAAATGTGATTTTAAGAAGTTACAGGAAAGCCGTTTCTTTAAATTCAACTCCGTTTGTAAATTAAAAATCTGAGAATCGGTCAGCGGTGTTGGTCAACACCGGTTTTGAAGATTTACAACTTAATTCAGGAAAATTTCAGAAAATCATAAAAAATTTAAATATTAGAAAATGATGTTTGAAACAGAAATTGGTCAAATCAGAATAGCAGAAAGATCAAATCGAGTAATACACTAGGATCAGGCTCCCGGTTCAGACTAGGGCTGACTCCGAGTTCACAAATTCAGATCCAAGGCAAAACGATCATATAAATAATTCATAATACAAAACAAATACAGGAAGTAAATCGAAAAATACGATCGAAAATATGAATACGCAACTAAGTACGTATTCTAGGAGCGAGGTGTTACAATACCAAATAAGAATGGACTCAATGCATATCCTTGATGCAATCTAATTGTGATAGAAAAATCACTTGTTATACCTTCACAAGTTCTGACAGTTTTTACTACTCCGTCGTACATGTCTTTGATTATGTCCATATATTTGATGGGGACTCCCTTTTTCATCAATGTCCACCATAATACTTCTCTTGGCACCTTATCATAAGCTTTTTCCAAATCAATAAAGACCATATGCAAATTTCTTTTCTTCTTTCGAAATCGCTCTATAAGTTGAAGAAGCAAATGAATAGCCTCTGTCGTCGATCGCCCCGGCATGAACCCAAACTAGTTCTCAAATATTTTAACATTCTACCTTAACCTGTGTTCAATTATCATTCCCAAAGTTTCATGGTGTGACACATGAGTTTTTATTCCACGATAGTTTGAAACACTCTGGATATCACCCTTGTTCTTATAGAAAGGCACTAAGTACTCTTCCTCCACTAATTTGGCATCTTTTTAGTTAGCCAGATCTTGTTAAAGAGGTTTGTCAGCCTGAAAGTATACCTAGAGGGGGAAGAATAGGTGTATGGCTAATCTAATGACAAATAATACAGAATTAAAACTAAATTGTAACACACTTAGTGTAACCAAAGAGTGTAGCCGAATTCCCAGTGAAGGGATCTGTACTATCTCCTCTAAATTCCTCTAAATAAGAGTCGAGGTGTTATATGAAGCTCTCTTAGTTTAACACAAGTATGGCACAAATCAAAATCAAGCATATATATGATATGAATAATATGATGCAATGCACAATAAGAGAGAGAGAGAGAGAGTTTAGAGATAATGGATCAATCGCAAACACAAAGATATGTTTCGAGGTTCGAGCCACAGCTCTACGTCCCCGCCTTCACACAGAAGGATTTCTACTATGTCGTCCACACAAGACTTCTCAGACAGGGAACCTCCACTGAGGATTTGGGTAATACAACTTTGGAGTACACAAATCCTCTCTCAAACAATACAACCTCTACATAAGAGGCAAGGCACTAAGTCACACAAGATCAACCTCTAAATAGAGGGATAAGGCACTAAGCCAAACAACAATCACCTCTCACTAGAAGGATAAGGCTCAAACCCAACAACACCACAATCACCTCTATACTCAGAGGGATGCCACAACCCAATTGCACATGTTGGCCCAAAGTCCTATCACCCTAGTTTTGATGATGATCAACTCATGAAGTTATATTTACTAATGATCTTGTGTTTAATTAGTGACAGATTCATTATCAAGATCTTAGTAGGTGCATAGCTCAACAAAGGATAAAAGGCAAGATTTGGAGCTAGCACGGTGTCAAGCTTGGACCAAGTCAAGAAGATGAGAAGACTTCAAGGGAAGACTTCAAGATCAAGACTTGTGTCTAGGTTTTGTTTTTATAAGATTTTGTTTTAGTTAAAATGTAAAGGATAGAATAGTTGGTGGATTGCTCAAGTTCATATCACACACACACTCTTGATTTATATGGGTTTTCATAAAAGAATTTTAGTTCTAGAAAAATACCGTTTTGGTTTTTGGTGTTTCAAATATACATGTGTTTTTAACCAAAACCATTTTAGAACTCTCGGGTTTTCTCGGTCGACTGTTCTGCTGATCTGCTCGATATCCTTTTAGTTTTCTAGTCATAACTTTTGATTCCTATATTCAATTAACATGATTTAAATTGCATTTTAAAGATGACTGTCAGAGCTACATTTAATATTCAATAATCATTTTCTGATTTAAATGTTAAGAATGTCAAATATTGGGTTGAAGTCTGAAAAATAGCTTACAGTTTCTGATTTGATACCTTTTAGTAATTTATTAATAACTTTCAATTCCGAATTGATATTGATTTGATTTAAGTTGCATTAGAAAGAAGACTTCAATATCTAAAAATTCATCCTATATATTTATTCCCAAATTCGAACGTTTTAGACCTCAAAACTGTGCTCCAAGTTAACCTATTGCACAGAGGTCGGTCGACCGGGCTGGTCGACCGGAACCAAGTGCGGTCGACCGCAACGGTCGACCGACGTGCACAAAAACGTGCACGTTTGGCGGGTCGACCGGGCGGGTCGACCGGAACTGAGAGCAGTGCTCTTCTGGTTCTTCTGGGGGGGGCCCCGGTCGACCGGAGGCTGTAACGGTCGGATTTTTGACCGTTGGCGGTCGACCGGACCGGTCGACCGGCAGCTCTGACAGACCCCAACAGCTATATTTTCTGGCCTATAAATTGGGGGGTCTTGTCATTGTTTTGAGCCAAGATTTTGGAGACCTTTAGAGCCAGTTTTTATCATACTTTCAGAAGAGTTTTCTCTACAAAATAGTGAGCAAATATTTCCTATCTAAAGGGAAGATTTTATAAAGAGTGTTTAAAGTGATTTCTTGAGTTTTTCACCATAGTTCTTTCCTTACTTTTCTCACACCACACTTGAGCTATCCATTGCTATTCATCTTATAGGAGTGTTGTAGTGAGAGCTTTTATTGGTGATCAAAGTGTTGGATCACCAAGATTTCAATCTTGTACTTTGAGGAGACGGGCAAGTGTGCTCGTGGTGGTTTGGAGTTCGGTTGTGAACTCTTTGGTTCGAGGTGCGGCCTCGGCAAGCTTGTGGGGCTTGCGGTGTGTAAGGGACTAGGGAGTCCGAGGGCTTGTAGGTGTTGCGGCACCGAGGAGAGATCCATTGGGATCTTGCATAGTGGAAATCCTTTCGTGTGTCGAAGGCGGGGATGTAGAGCAAGTGTGCTCGAACCTCGAAACATACCTTTGTGTTTGCGATTGCCATCTCTCTCTCTCTTCTCTCTCTCTCTCTTTCTCTCTCTCTCTCTCTCTATCTCCTTTATATCTTGCATAGCTTATATTGTCTTTACATTTACATACTTGATATATCTTGTGTGCATAATTGATATATATTCTTGCGTGGGATTGTGACTAACACTTGTATTCAACCAAGAGAGCCAACGCGGCACCTCAACCCATTCAAGGGGAATCTAGAGGAGTTTGTCCAGAGTCCTTCACGGGAAATTCGGCAACACTCTTGTGTTATACGTGGTGTTTAGTGTAAAAATTTTTATTTGGTCATAATTGCTTTTAGCTTTCGCATTATTTACATCATTTGGCATTAAGTGACCATTAGATTAGCCATCACCTATTCACCCCCCTCTAGGTGAACCTTCAATTGGTATCAGAGCTTGGTACTCTGATTTGGGTCTAACAACCTTGAGTTAAAGATCCTACTTTTAGGCTAATCACAATATTTGTACACACACCATGGACTTCATGTCACCACCCACCTTTGACATTCTTAACATCCAAATTTGGAAGGTTAAGATGTCTTTGTACCTCAAAGCCCTAGGCATCCATGTTTATCTTGCCACAACTAATAATGCATATTGCTTGAATGGTAAGAACATTGAGGCTAATACAAAAGCCCTACATGCTTTAAGATCTACCCTAAATGATGATTATTTATCTAGGGTAGCTAATCTTGATTTGACTTTTGTAGTTTGGAACACCCTCCTCTCCCTTGGCGAAAATGATCAATACTATGCGGGGAGTGACTCGGATGTTGGAAGTGACGTCTCCAACAAGTGCTATATGGTCCAAGGGATAACCCCTTGAGGTAACTACCGAATCCGAGGATGAGGATGTAGACATGTCATATGATGAGCTATCTACTTTTTGTCATCTATTGCTTGAAAAATATGACATGATAAAGAAAGAAAATAAAAATTTGAAAAAGAACATTGATTGTATGCATATAGATCAAGATTCATTTAAATCTAAGATTGCATGTTTAGAAAAAGAAAAAGATGATTTGAAAAATGAAAATGTTTCCCTCATGTCTAAATTAAATGATTTATGTGAAGGGAACTCTATTTTGAAAGATAAAATCATTTTGGTGGAAAAACAAAAAGAAGTTGTTTTTCAGAAAATATTACTTTGAAAAGAAAATTTGTTGAAAAAGAAAAGATTTTGTGTCTCAAAAGAAAAAGAAAAATGACCATATATCTCATCATGCTTTACATGCCACCACTAATGAGATAAATATGTTGAAAAATAAAATAAATAGTTTGAGCTCTAATTTGAGCAAATGTGCATTCAATCACACTAAATTGGAATCCTTGTTTCAAAGAAACAAGTTCCTCATACTCATGTACATTCACATCATGCATATGCTTATGTTGCACACCACAATCACAATCACACTCATAAGCATACTAAGGTGTACATATGTACACATTGTGGCCGCAAAGGCCATTTAGCAAAGTTTTGTTATGATAATATTAATTCTCTAAATTTTGTTAATTATAAAAGATTTTGGGTTCCTTACAAGTCTAACCCCAAAGGACCCAAGCAAAAATGGGTACCAAAACCCCCACCCCATGTTTTTGATGTAGGTGAGGGCTCTCACAAGACGTGAGGATTGGTGCCTTGGTAGTGGATGCACTTGGACATGATGGACATACTTTTGGGATGCATCACTATCAAGGAGTTTTGGTGGGACAACCACCATGCTTGGAGCTTTGGAGTTGGTAACAATCTCTAAACTTCCAATTTATTTATGTTCATGCTTGTCCATTCATAATATTCATAGCATGTTCATATTTTATGATTTTATGTGCTTCATGTGGTATTTACATGCTTAGATGTAGAATGTGTCAAACTTGCATTTATATATATATGAATAGTGAACTACAATTGACTCATATATATTTGAACTTCATGCTCATTTGTATCCACTATATACATATGTATAGACTAGTTTTGATGATTCTCTTTTATACATGTTTTGCCTTATTTTTATGCTTTACTTCATGTATATGTATTTTTAATTCAAATTTAATAAATATACATGTATACCCGTGAGTCTCTTGCCTTCATGCAAACATCATTAATAGACTCTTTTAGATTGGGATATGTATGTGTATTGTTAGGATTGGATTAATCATACATATACCATGAAGATTAGTGTTTTGATGAAAAATAATTTTTCGTGTTTTTGTTAAAAATGTGACTTATGATCTTTTTGAGCTTCATTGACTATTTTCATAAAAAATGCTATTTACTTGATCGTTTAACACTCACATTTTTGTTAAAAATATTTTGAGCTTTATAGACCATGAGTGCTTAAATTTTTGTGAATCTAGTTATGTTTTATGAAAAAACATATGATTTGATGTTACTTGAAGGATCTTTAACTAGTTATTCAAAATCAATTTAAACTAGTTATCTATTCTTCTAAGATTATCCACATGATCCTACTTTATTTCAATTATATGGATAAATTCTTTTTGTGATCTATAAGATTAGATGCTTCATGATTTGAATATAAGTTTATATGTTAGTTTTTGTCAACACTAGGATTTATACTTGTACATATCGTGGGCCACAAATAAATCTATTTATATTTGTACTTAAACGCTTATTTGAACCCATGAAATGTGCTTGTATTGCTTGGTTTTGATGATACATACATTTTTAAACTTGTATTCTCACTTTTTGGATTTGATTTATGATCATGTACTTTCATTTCATGTATATGCATATTTTGCCAAACTTTAAGATATACATGTATACCTCTTGAGTCATTTGCCTTTAATGCAAATCTATTTATATGGACTCAATTGTGTTAAGAGATATGTATGTATACTTATTGTGTTATCAAAACATACATATATCTTGAAATATAATTTTTTTTAAAAAAAAATGTGTGATGATTTTCATGTCTTCATGATTTAAAGGAATATTGAGATTAACTGACATTTTGCTTTATTCCTTGCTTGAAGGATTTCGTACTAGTTTTAAAACATTTTCATATTAACTAGTGCATATTCTTCATTTGGTAGAGTAGTATGATAAGCTTACTCTTCAATTGGTATCATTAGATATTTCAATTGGTATCAATATGATTTCTATATACTCACATTTTGATTATATGTATGAATGCTTTCATATTCAAATTATATCAATTTCTATTGGTATTCTCTTTTCATACATGTGATCTATTTGCTAAGCTTAATTTAACTTTCAATTGTTCTTAAAGCTTATGCAATATGTTTTCAAGATTGATATCAAAATTCAAAAAAAAATATGTTGATTTGATATCTCAAAATGTGTTTTATTAAGAAAGTTCAAAATTTGTTTTGATAAAGAAATATTCAAAATTTTTGATTTGTATTTCTTATATGCAAGGAGAGCTTAACATCTCTCTTACATATGGATTCATGTTGAGTATATTATAAATTGAGGAGCTTGACAACTCTTCTTTATATGATATACGTGTGTAGGGGGAGCTTCACATCTCCTCTTATGCATTACATAATATGTGTTATGTGAGTTAGGGCTTGTCATCCCTTCTTCATGTAATGCATATGTGTAGGGAAGCTAACTTAGCGTCTTCCTCTTCATGGATGTATATCGCATATAAATTTTTATTGATTGCTTTGTATTACCCCTTCTTGATTTCTTTGCTTTTGACAAAAAGGGGGAGTAAAATTTGTTTGATTTGATTTTACTTTGAACCCTTTGTTGATGAGTGACAAAAAGGGGGAGAAGTATTTGAGTGTATATGCATGTTTTCATTGCTTAAGGGGGAGAAGTATTTGTCTTTCTTGTTAATTATGCATATATTTTTGTATTGCAACTAGGAGAAAAAGATTTTGATTTATGCTTGTTGCATGTTTTATCTCCATACTTGCATACATATTCATGTACCTCATTGCCATATCTATTATTTATTTGGTATGCATGAGTTAAGGGGGAGCTTCTTTGAAGCTTTACTTTAATCCATGCATATATAACTCCATGAGTTTTGTCATCATCAAAAAGGGGGAGATTGTTGGCCCAAAGTCTTATCATCCTAGTTTTGATGATGATCAACTCATGAAGTTATATTTACTAATGATCTTGTGTTTAATTAGTGACAGATTCATTATCAAGATCTTAGTAGGTGCATAGCTCAACAAAGGTAAAAAGCCAAGATTTGGAGCTAGCACGGTGTCAAGCTTGGACCAAGTCAAGAAGATGAGAAGACTTCAAGGAAGACTTCAAGATCAAGACTTGTGTCTAGGTTTGTTTTTATAAGATTTTGTTTTAGTTAAAATGTAAAGGATAGAATAGTTGGTGGATTGCTCAAGTTCATATCACACACACACTCTTGATTTATATGGGTTTTCATAAAAGATTTTTAGTTCTAGAAAAAATACCGTTTTGGTTTTGGTGTTTCTAACCAAAATCATTTTAGAACTCTCGGGTTTCTCGGTCGACTGTTCTGCTGATCTGCTCGACATCCTTTTAGTTTTCTAGTCATAACTTTTGATTCCTATATTCAATTAACATGATTAAAATTGCATTTTAAAGATGACTGTCAGAGCTACATTTAATAATCAATAATCATTTTCTGATTTAAATGTTAAGAATGTCAAATATTGGGTTGAAGTCTGAAAAACAGTTTACAGTTTCTGATTTGATACCTTTTAGTAATTTATTGCTAACTTTCAATTCCGAATTGATATTGATTTGATTTAAGTTGCATTAGAAAGAAGACTTCAATATCTACAAATTCATCATATATATGTATTCCCAAATTCGAACGTTTTAGACCTCAAAATTGTTCACCAAGTTAACCTATTGCACAGAGGTCGGTCGACCGGCGGGTCGACCGGAACCAAGTGCGGTCGACCGCAACGGTCGACCGACGTGCACAAAAACGTGCACGTTTGGCGGGTCGACCGGGCGGGTCGACCGTAACTGAGAGCAGTGCTCTTTGTTCTTCTGGGTTGACCGGGCCGGTCGACCGGAGGCTGTAACGGTCGGATTTTTGACCGTTGGCGGTCGACCGGACCGGTCGACCGGCAGCTCTGACAGACCCCAACGGCTATATTTTTCTGGCCTATAAATTGGGGGGTCTTATCATTGTTTTGAGCCAAGATTTTGGAGACCTTTAGAGCCAGTTTTTCCCATACTTTCAGAAGAGTTTTCTCTATAAAATAGTGAGCAAATATTTCCTATCTAAAGGGAAGATTTTATAAAGAGTGTTTAAAGTGATTTCTTGAGTTTTTCACCATAGTTCTTTCCTTGCTTTTCTCACACCACACTTGAGCTATCCATTGCTATTCATTATAGGAGTGTTGTAGTGAGAGCTTTTATTGGTGATCAAAGTGTTGGATCACCAAGATTTCAATCTTGTACTTTGAGGAGACGGGCAAGTGTGCTCGTGGTGGTTTGGAGTTCGGTTGTGAACTCTTTGGTTCGAGGTGCGGCCTCGGCAAGCTTGTGGGGCTTGCGGTGTGTAAGGGACTAGGGAGTCCGAGGGCTTGTAGGTGTTGCGGCACCAAGGAGAGATCCATTGGGATCTTGCATAGTGGAAATCCTTCGTGTGTCGAAGGCGGGGATGTAGAGCAAGTGTGCTCGAACCTCGAAACATACCCTTGTGTTTGCGATTGCCATCTCTCTCTCTCTCTCTCTCTCTCTCTCTCTCTCTCTCTCTCTATCTCCTTTATATCTTGCATAGCTTATATTGTCTTTACATTTACATGCTTGATATATCTTGTGTGCATAATTGATATATATTCTTGCGTGGGATTGTGACTAACACTTGTATTCAACCAAGAGAGCCAACGCGGCACCTCAACCCATTCAAGGGGAATCTAGAGGAGTTTGTCCAGAGCCCTTCACGGGGAATTCGGCAACACTCTTGTGTTATACGTGGTGTTTAGTGTAAAAGTTTTTATTTGGTCATAATTGCTTTTAGCTTCCGCATTATTTGCATCATTTGGCATTAAGTGACCATTAGATTAGCCATCACCTATTCACCCCCCTCTAGGTGAACCTTCAGCACAACCTCCTCTACACTTAGAGGGAAAGGCACGAAGCCAAAGCAAAAGAGAGGGTTACAACTCTTGGTGGTCTCAACAAACCACAAACCAATTTTCCCACAAAACAAGATCCTAATACATTGGATAGATAGATAGCTTAAGTGTAAGAAAATAAAGAGTTTGGAAAACAATTCATAAAGAAAAACTCTTCGGAAAACTTCTAGATAGCTATAGAAATGAGATCAAAAACCAATTCCCGAAGACTTTATTTTCTTTGATTTTTTAAACCCTTTAAAACAAATAAAGATAAAATCTTTACGTCTAAAACTCTTTTAAAAACTTTCTGTTAAACACTCAAGAAGATGGAAAATTTTTGCTCTAAAAAACTATGAAGAAACTAGCTTAAGAGATGGGTATTTATACCCTCTCAAAAATCTGCCCGTTGACAGCCTGAAAAGGTCAGAAATGACCTTCCGGTCGACCGGCCAACGGTCATTTTATGACCGTTGTTCCTCCGGTCGACCGTCCGGTCGACCGGGCCAAAGCCAACGGTCGACCGCCTGGTCGACCGGCCCCCACCCGAGAGTGGGGTGCTCTCAGTCGGTCGATCGCGCGGTCGACTGGCCGAGTGGGCTGGCCTTTGTGCACGTCCTGTGCACATCGGTCGACCGTGCCGGTCGACCGACCACTGGGCCAGTCAACCGTCCGGTCGACCGCCAGTGCAGTCAGGGTGGGATCTTTAGGGTTTAAAAACTTGTCTTTTTATCTTCAATTAAATCCCATAAAAATCACATAAATTTCACAAAATAAGTTCTTTTAAGATCTTTGAAGTACAAATATGTGTGACTAAAATTAAACACATATTATAAACAATTTGAACCATTTTTTTGATATTAAAATTTAGCTTAAATACAAAAATCATAATTTCTAAAACTTTGATTTTAAATGGAAAACCGTTTTCTCCAAAACTTGTCTAAATACAAAAACATGATATTGAAACAACTTTGAAGCATGTTGTATATGGAAAGAATCCAATATACATATAAAGATATCTATCTTTATTTTTGACATGAAATTCAAAATCGGTTAAACCGAAAAAATAAAACCAATAAACTTGAAACTTGTGTGTGTATGTGAATTGAGCATGTCAACACTATCTAATCTTTACAATGATCTAAACAACTAAACTAATTATAAACTGAAGTCTTCTTATCTCCAAGCCGACTCAATCCAAGCACGATCCAACGAGCTTGACTCCAACCGAGTGCTAGATGCGATCTTGACGCCCGAGCTCTTGAATCAACATGTGATAGCTCCAAAACAACTTTGTTGTAGCTAATAACCTAATAATATCTTGATTAAATATCTGAAACAAAATATCGCAAGATTATTAGTAAACTATAACTACATGAGTTAATCATCATCAAAACTAGAGTGAAGGGCCTCTGGGCCAACAATCTCCCCTGTTTTGATGATGACAAAACTCATGGAGTTATATATTCATGGATTAAAGTTAAGCTTCATAGAAGCTCCCCCTTAACTCATGCATAGCAATAAAAATAAAGATATGCAATGAATACTCAACACAAACATGCATAAGTGAAGAATGCTTCTCCCCTTTTGCATAAACAAAAACATATATACTCGATACCAATTGCAAAAATAAACATGCATATATGATACCAATTGCAAGTAATCATGCATATAGAAAACTCATCAAATACTTAAATGTATATATGAAACTCCAAATTCCTTCTTTCTTTTTGTATAATCATAAAGAATAGAACATACATAAACTCAATTTCTAGACATGCATATAAACTCAAAATCATTCTCCCCTTTTTTGTCAATCATTAACAAAGGGGCATAAATAAACTTTAAAAAAAAAAAAATTCTTCCTTTTTGACAAATCAAACAATAAAGAGATATATGTGATATACATTCATGAAGAGGACAGACTTTAAGTAAACTCCCCTTGCATACATGCATTACATCAAAAAGAGATGACTAAACCCTAATAACATAACACATAATATATCATGTATAAAAGGAGATGTGAAGCTCCTATTACACACGTGTATTACATACCAAAGAAAGGTCAATCGCTTCAATATGAAATACACTCAACATGAATCTATATATAGAGAAGATGTCAAGCTTCTCTTGCATATAAGCAATACATATAAAAACAATACCAATTGAAAATATACCAATCTAAGATAAAGGTATATAACGAAACATTATCATACCAATTTATGATACCAATTGAAAATAAATAAAAAATTTTAAGATACCAAAAGATACCAATTGAAAATATCTTGTATATTTTTGATACCAATAGAAAATGAAACATTTTATGTTTTTTGATACAATTGAAAAATATATATTGTAAATTTTGATACCAATAGAAAGTAAAAACCAATTGTAAGTTGATGCTAATTGTAAGTAAAAACCAAATTTTTTTTGGGGATAAATAAATCAATTGTAAGAAAAAACCAATTGAAAATACAAACCAGATGTTAGGTAAGTAAAAATTATTTTGCAATAAAGATACCAAATTGAGAATAATACCAATTTTAAGATTGTTGATACCAATATTGAAAAATGTTAGCATAAACCAAAATAATGTATTTTTCATCATAAAGAATGGAAGTAAGATACCAATTTGAAAATGAAACCGATTGAAAGACAAAACATGAATTTTCTGAAAAGTCACCTAGAGGGGGGGTGAATAGGTGACAATGCTAATCTAGTGAACTTAATGTGGAATTTAAAAACTAATTGCAATTACAATAATGATGCACACCCAAGCAAGTATAAGATATAGCAATTTGCACAAAACACAAAGTAAAGAGAGAGATAGAGAGAGAGTCAATGGATCAATCGCAAACACAGAGATATGTTTCGAGGTTCGAGCACCCAGCTCTACATCCCCGCCTTCGACACACGAAGGATTTCTAATCCACTAGCTAGTCCACAAAGAACTCTCACAAGGAGTACCCAACTTCTCTCTTTAAAACCACAACCTCCTCCTTGAGGCAAGCTCCAATCCAACCAAACAATCACCTCACAACTTGAGGGATTAGCACAAAGCAAATAAGGATCACCTCACAACTTGAGGGATACAACCCAAGGCACAAAGCCAAACAAAGATTGGGTTTTCAACTTGGTGGTTCAACAAGCAACCACAAACAATTTCTTCTCCCACACAAATATCCTATAGAAGAGATAGTAGATTTTAGCTCAAGTGTGGAGAAAACCGAGGGATTTGAAACCAGCAACTCAAAGAAAAACTTTGGGAAATAATAGAAATGAAGATAGTGAAGTTCAAACAAAAACTTTTCCCAAAATCTCTTTTCTTTGATTTTCAAACCCTAATAAAAACACCAAAAAGATTGTTCAATTTGAATCCAAAAACCTCTTTTAATTGCTGTGAAAACACCAGAGAGTAGGGAAAAATTCGCACAAAAAAATCTTAGAGAAAAACTCTTGCCAAAAGGGTATTTATAGGCTAATCAGAAAAATAGCCGTTGGCAGCAGAACTGCCAGAATTACCCTGCCGGTCGACCGCCCGGTCGACCGCCCAACGGTCAATTTTTGACCGTTGTCAGCTACGGTCGACCGCCCGGTCAACCGAAAACAAACAGAGAGCAACTCTGTTAACAGTCGGTCGGTCGACCGCCCGGTCGACCGGCACCAAAACTGCCAGACGTGCACAGTTCTGTGCACGTCGGTCGACCGGTCCGGTCGACCGACTTCATGCCTAGTCAACTTGTCAGTTGACTAGTCGACTTGGTTGAAGCCTGGAACAGAAAATTAGATTAGAAACATATTTAAAAGTTCTTTTATCATTTCTAAAAATCACCAAAAATAGTTTTATCATTTTGCATTGATATATAAACATGTGGTAAAAAGTTTAGCTCAAATATCAATCAATATAAACTATTTTTGTGTCTAATCATTTTTACCAAAAATCAAAAACTGTATTTTCTAAAACTTGAATTTTGAATAGAAAATACGTTTTGTCCAAACTTTTCCAAATACAAAAAGTATGAAACACATGAATATCATGTTGGAATATTAAGTTTAAGTATCATGATTAAATATCATGTTTTTGTATTTGATTCCAAAATATGTTTTGTTAGAATTACCAAAACATAAAACTCATGAAGTAGACTATCAAACTAAGTTTGTTTAAGCAATAGAAGCATGCATGTATATAGAACAAATCATATATACACTAAACCATGTAAACTTGTTTTGATATAAAATCTATTCATGAAAACTAAGATCGGTTAAACCTAAAACCGAAAACCAATGTCAAAACATAAAACGTGTGTTGTGAACTTGAGCATATCATACTAATCTAATCTTTACACTTAGGATCTAAACACAAACTAAACTAGGGATACCTAAGTCTTCTTGTAGAGCGCCGTCTCCAAGTTGACTCGGTCCAAACCGTGATTCACCAAGCTTGACTCCAATGAGTGCTAGATGTCATCTTTGATGCTTAGGCTCTTGAATCACCTTGTGAAAGCTTCCAAACCATCTTGTTGAAGCTATCACCAACTAATATCTTGGCTAATGATCTGAAACTAAAACATCACAAGATTATTAGTACACATAACTACATGAGTTAATCATCATCAAAACTAGAGTCGAAGGCCTTTGGGCCAACAATCTCCCCCTTTTTGATGATGACAAAACTCATGGAGTTATATATGCATGGATTAAAGTAAAGCTTCAAAGAAGCTCCCCCTTAACTCATGCATAACAATAAAACATATAAGATATGCAATGAATGTTCTTAAACACATATAAACATGTTCTTGATACTAATAAAACAAATGCTCTTGATACCAATTAAATAAACAAATGCTCTTTGATACCAATAAAATAAAACAAATAAAATATCAAACCATGCTCTTGTTACCAAAAACTCTTGATACTAAAAACATGCTCTTGATACCAATGAAAATAAAAACTTAAAACAAATAAAAGCTCAAAACATGCTCTTGATACCAATGAAAATAAAACAACCAATAAAACAGAAAACTTATGCATAAATCATGTATATGAACTCCAAAATTCTTCTCCAAACTAAATCATGTATATTAATTTCCAAATTCTTCTCCCCCTTTTTGTCAATCATCAACAAAGGGGTAAAAACAAGAATGATAGAAACAAAGTTTTCTCCCCCAAAATGTTTGAAACAAGGAACCAATAAACTGTTCTAAGGGGTGAAATCAAAACCAATATGATACCAATTAAAACATATAACTATGAAGGTCATTATGATATCAAATGAAAATAACAAAATTTAGGTAATGCCAAATTCAATTTGAAATTAAACAATTGAAATCTAAACAAGGCATTGAAATAAAAAAACAACATTTTATATCAAAAAGAAACATATCTAGAGTAAACTAGATACCAATTGAAAATAAAACATATTGAAAATAAACCATATTGAAAATAAAGCACATGATACCAATAGACAATAAAAAAAACAACTTGATACCAATTTTTAGTAAACAACAAGCTTCTTGATACCAATTGAAAATATTTGTTACCAACTGAAAAATGAAATACTAGATTTCTCCTTTTATGAAATACCAAACAAAAATATGCGAATGCTTGAGATAAGATACCAATTGAAAATTAAATCAATTGAAACACATTTAAAATTCAAGCTTATTATAAACAAGGTTTTGTGCTTAAAAATATAGGGATATAGTAAGCACAAATAAATCTTCTATATATATGTATGTAAAAGATAGATATCAATTGAAATTTGATACTATGTGAGGTGCAAGCATACATATATAAAACACAAACATACATGAGTATACAAAAAGATGTCATATTGATACCAATTGAAGGGATTCAATGATACCAATTGAAACAACAAAAGATCAAGTGTATGACTCATATCAACTACCACCCATTTCATGATCAAGTTTAAAATGATTTACACTATTAAGCATACATGAGCATGATCTCCCATCCAACCGCCCATTGAAGGTAGGGGTTTTCAAAAATAGATTTAGAAATATAGTATGTTTGAAAAACTATACCTCATGAAGAATATCACAACTAGTCATATGAATCAACTAGTACGAAATCCTTCAAGATAAAACACAAAGATTTTTCATGAAACATGAGAATCACATGATCACCAAACACTCAAAATCTATATGGCACCAATAGTACTCATGAAATTCAAATCATGAGAAAACATCAAAATAAGGTGAGTGTACAAGTGTTGTGAGAAACATATCATCATGAAAATGGACAATTAAGCTCAATATAGTAATCATCAAGATATGAAACATAAGTGAATCATGAAATCCATGAAAGTTCATCTAGGATGTGAAATCACCAATTGAAATCCATGATACTAATTGAAAAATCATCTTAAAAACATGAGCTTCAACATAAATGTGAGATCACTTAGAAACATGAAATTCATCCATATGATTTAAGCTTCAAGGCATATGTATGTCATGTACAAACTAAAGTATACATACATATCCCAAACATGAAGAGTCCACAAAAGTATATGCATGAAGGCACGTGGCTCAAGGATGTATATGTATAAGTGATAGTTTGGACAAGATGGACATATACATGAAGTCAACCAAATTACATATAATGGTGAATACAAGTCAAATGCATGAATCATCAAAACTAGACTATACAAGTACATCTAATGAACACAAATGAGCTTTTAAGCACAAACATTAAAAAGATATATTGTAGCTCACTAGTTGTACACATATAAATTCTAGTCTTAATTGAAAACTATCATTCAAGTAAGTAGTCAACACATGAATCACAAAACGTTGTATAAATCAATATGAGAAATACAATCATGATAATCAAAACTATGGAGTGTCAAAACAATCACAAAAATCCATATGATTATTATGATAAAGACATGTGCATTAGATCTATGATCAACATGATAGCTAAAACATAAAGAGAACACAAAATATGGGTTCATATTAAACATGGGTGTCTCAAGAACTAATCATGTAAAACATAAGACTAAAAAACATGGCAATTATCATACTAATCATAAAACAACAAAACATGCTATAAATTGATGAACATATAAAGCATGCAAATATAAATGGGAGTTAGAGAATGATACCAAAACCAATGAAGGTGCATCTCTAGTTCTCCAAAACATGGTGGTCCTCTCCACCTAATCTCCTTGAGTGTGAAGCATCCAAATGATTCTCTTTTAGGCTTAGAACGCAACCACCTCAAGGCACCCAAAACTCTCACGTGATGTGAGAGCCTCCACCTACATCAAAAATCAAAGAGGTGGATCTTGGTACCCATTTCCTTGTGGGTCCATGGGGGTTACTATCTCTCCTTACCCAAACAAGATTAGTTGCTAAATTTTCAACATGTAAACGATCATAGCAAAATCTAGCAAGATGGCCTTTTCGACCACAATGTGTACAAGTGTACACATGAGCATACATGTTATGATTGTGTCCGTGATGGGCATGTGTATGCCGTGTTTGGTGTGCATGCATAGTTGGAACTTGTTTCTTGCGAATCAAGGATTCCAAACGAGTGTGGTTCATGGCACAATGGCTCAAAGTGGAGCCCAAACAATCAACACTTTTCTTCAAAACATTTATATCATTTTCTATGCTAGAAGACAAAGTGGAGCATGCTATAGGTGTGCAAGAAGTAGAAGCTACACTAGCATGGCAAACATGAATATCAATATCATTTTGCAAAGATTTATTTTTATTCAAAACCAAATCCAATTCTTTTGTTATGAAATCAATTTCATTTTTTAAAGTAACATTTTCTTTAAAAACAAGATCTAATTTTGAAGATAAAACCTTATTGTTCTCCAAAATATCATCACAATCATTTTTGCCTTTTAAAACTTCAATTTCATTTAGGGCAAGGTCTAGTTGAGATCTTAGTGAGTCACGTTCACTAGCAATCTCTCCCTTCTCTTGCAAAACAGTTTCAAAGGTTGAGCATAAATCCTTGATTTCATCTTTTAAATCTATATTCTTCTTTTTCAAAATTTCATGTTTTTCCAAGAAATTTTCAAGCTAAGAGGCAAGTTCTAAATTTAAATTTTGAACTTCAAAACAACCATGGCAATATTAACTAGAGCTAACATCTAGTTGAGAATCCGATTGTACCTCATGGGAGTCATTCCCATGGACCATAAGGCAATGATCTTCGGACTTGTCTCTCCTAGATCTCCTCATCTTGTTGATAATCGTAGGAAGCTCGGGAGAAGTTAAAATATTCCAAACTGCAAAAGCCGAATCATATCGATCAAAAACATGTAATAGATGTTCATTAAAAGATGCTCTAAGTGCCCAAAGTGCAAGTGCATTGGCCTTCTTATGCTTGCTATTGGTTGGGAGGGTTTCTATGGTAATGGCTTGATAAACAAGATGACCTAGTGTTTTTAAATGCCTAGTCATGTCTACCTTCCAAGTATCAAGTCTAAAATGGTCAAACATAGGAGGGCTATCCATGAGTGCAAACTAGATGAGTGCAAATGATAATGCAAATGAAGATTAGCAAACCAAGATCTCACTCCTAGGTGGTTAAACCTAAATATCAGGAGCGCTAGCTCTGATACCAATTGAAAAGTCACCTAGAGGGGGGGTGAATAGGTGACAATGCTAATCTAGTGAACTTAATGCGGAATTTAAAAACTAATTGCAATTACAACAATGATGCACACCCAAGCAAGTATAAGATATAGCAATTTGCACAAAACACAAAGTAAAGAGAGAGATAGAGAGAGAGTCAATGGATCAATCGCAAACACAGAGATATGTTCGAGGTTCGAGCACCCAGCTCTACATCCCCGCCTTCGACACACGAAGGATTTTTAATCCACTAGCTAGTCCACAAAGAACTCTCACAAGGAGTACCCAACTCCTCTCTTTACAACCAGAACCTCCTCCTTGAGGCAAGCTCCAATCCAACCAAACAATCACCTCACAACTTGAGGGATTAGCACAAAGCAAACAAGGATCACCTCACAACTTGAGGGATACAACCCAAGGCACAAAGCCAAACAAAGATTGGGTTTCAACTTGGTGGTTCAACAAGCAACCACAAACAATTTCTTCTCCCACACAAATATCCTATAGAAGAGATAGTAGATTTAGCTCAAGTGTGGAGAAAACCGAGGGATTTGAAACCAGCAACTCAAAGAAAAACTTTGGGAAATAATAGAAATGAAGATAGTGAAGTTCAAACAAAAACTTTTCCCAAAATCTCTTTTCTTTGGTTTTTCAAACCCTAATAAAAACACCAAAAAGATTGTTCAATTTGAATCCAAAAACCTTTTTAATTGCTGTGAAAACACCAGAGAGTAGGGAAAAATTCGCACAAAAAAATCTTAGAGAAAAACTCTTGCCAAAAGGGTATTTATAGGCTAATCAGAAAAATAGCCGTTGGCAGCAGAACTGCCAGAATTACCCTGCCGGTCGACCGCCCGGTCGACCGCCCAACGGTCAATTTTTGACCGTTGTCAGCTACCGGTCGACCGCCCGGTCGACCGAAACAAACAGAGAGCAACTCTGTTAACAGTCGGTCGACCGCCGGGTCGACCGGCACCAAAACTGCCAGACGTGCACAGTTCTGTGCACGTCGGTCGACCGGTCCGGTCGACCGACTTCATGCCTAGTCGACTTGTCAGTTGACTAGTCGACTTGGTTGAAGCCTGGAACAGAAAATTAGATTAGAAACATATTTAAAAATTCTTTTATCATTTCTAAAAATCACCAAAAATAGTTTTATCATTTTGCATTGATATATAAACATGTGGTAAAAAGTTTAGCTCAAATATCAATCAATATGAACTATTTTTGTGTCTAATCATTTTTACCAAAAACCAAAAACTGTATTTTCTAAAACTTGAATTTTGAATAGAAAATACGTTTTGTCCAAAACTTTTCCAAATACAAAAAGTATGAAACACATGAATATCATGTTGGAATATTAAGTTTAAGTATCATGATTAAATATCATGTTTTTGTATTTGATTCCAAAATATGTTTTGTTAGAATTACCAAAACATAAAACTCATGAAGTAGACTATCAAACTAAGTTTGTTTAAGCAATAGAAGCATGCATGTATATAGAACAAATCATATATACACTAAACCATGTAAACTTGTTTTGATATAAAATCTATTCATGAAAACTAAGATCGGTTAAACCTAAAACCAAAAACCAATGTCAAAACATAAAACGTGTGTGTGTGAACTTGAGCATATCATACTAATCTAATCTTTACAATTAGGATCTAAACACAAACTAAACTAGGATACCTAAGTCTTCTTGTAGAGCGCCGTCTCCAAGTTGACTCGGTCCAAACCATGATTCACCAAGCTTGACTCCAATGAGTGCTAGATGTCATCTTTGATGCTTAGGCTCTTGAATCACCTTGTGAAAGCTTCCAAACCATCTTGTTGAAGCTATCACCAACTAATATCTTGGCTAATGATCTGAAACTAAAACATCACAAGATTATTAGTACACATAACTACATGAGTTAATCATCATCAAAACTAGAGTCGAAGGCCTTTGGGCCAACAATTTCTCCCCTTTATGAAATAACAATAAAAATAATGCATAAGCTTGTATAAGATACCAATTGAAAAATAATTGTCATAAGGACTAAATCAAGCTTAGCATAAACATAATTTGTTCTTTAAGATGTAAAGATATAGTAAGCACAATTAAATCACATATATATGTATGAAAATATAAATACCAACCGAAATTGATACTATTTGAGATTTGAAGCATACATATATCAAAAAAAATTATCAATTGTGATACCAGTTAAAAATATGATGATGATCAAATGTATAACACATAATTACCTCCCTTTCATGCACAAGTTTAAATGGATGTTCAATTAGGAGCATATAAGGCATGGTCGCCCAACCAGCCGCCCTTCGATGGTAGGGGTTTTTCAAAAATAGGATTTAAAAATAATTTTAATATTTTTGAAAACTCTACCAATTGAAGAATAATGACTAGTTTAAAAATAATATCTGAAAACTAGTACGAAATCCTTCAAGTAAGGAATACAAACATGAATATATCCATGAAAATATGACAATCACTCAACAAATGACACTCAAGGTCTGTAAAGCACATATAATACTCATGAAAAACAAAGTCATGAGAAAACATCAAGTAATGTGAGTGTAAAAAGTCATGTAATCAACAAAATCATGGACTAAGATATTTAAACTCAATTGAAATTCCTTTATAAATACGAAAAACATAAAATTTAATCTTCATAAAAATAATACTAACTCCAAGGCATATGTATGTTTTGTCTAAATCTAAAGGTATACATCACATCCCTAAATACAAATGAGTCCATAATAAAAATTTGCATGAAACGCAAATGACTCAAGGGTATACATGTATATCTAATAGTTTTAGACAAAATTAACATATACATGAGTTAAACATATGAAAAATTAAAAACATGTCCAAAAAAATAGGGAAAACACGTTACAATAAAAGAATCATCAAAACTAGGCTATACTAGTACATCTAATGGGTACAAATGAGCAATTAAGTATAAACATTCAAAAATCAAATGTGGCTCATTAGTTGTACAAGTATATGTACAAGTTTTAATGAAAACTATATCTAAACAAGTAATCAAAGCAATAAATATAAACAAAAACTAATATGATCATTAAGTAAATGCACATGTTTTAGAGTTATGATGTACACAATAGTTAAACTAAAGTGAGAACACAAGATATGGATCTATAATATCATGGGTATATCTCAATTACTATACATGTATGTCATAAGTCTAATCATCATGGCATTTATCATACTAATCATGAAAAAATAAAAAACATGCTAAAAATCAATAATCTAAAAGCATGTAAATAAATAAGGAGTTAGAGATAGTTATCAAAACCATTAGGGCACATCTCTAGATCTCCAAACCATAGTGGTCCTCCCATCAAACTTTCCTTGAAAGTGATGCATCCAAAAGTGTCACCATATGGCTCGGAGCATTCACTTCAAGGCAACAACACCTCTCACGTCATGTGAGAGCCCACACCTACATCAAATAAAATAGGAGTGGCTTTGTTACCCATGCTCTATTGGGTTCATGGGGGTTAGCACCTTTCCTAAACTAAATAAATGTATTTGCAAAATTTACATTATGTATCCTATTATAATAAAACTTTACAAGGTGGCCCTTACGTCCACAATGTGTACAAGTGTACACATGAGCATACCTAGTGTCATGTGTGTGTGAACATGAGAAGCATGTGTATGCTGTGTATTGTGTGCATGAACTTGTGGTGCATGTTTCTTGTGAAGTATGGATTCCAATTTCTTGTGATCCATAGCACATTGGCTCAAAATGGAGTCCAAACAATTAACACACTTCTTTAAAGCACATATATCATTTGCAATAATAGAAGAAGAGGTGGAGCCTGCAATTGGTACACTAGAGGGTGAAGCATGGCAAACATGAGAAGATAAATCATTTTTTAAAGATTTATTTTCATTTGAAATCAAATCCAATTCCTTTGAAATAGAAATAATTTTGTTTTTCAAAGATTGATTTTCTTTTAACACAAAATCAAGTTTTAAAGATAGAGCTTCATTTCTTCAAAACATTATTGCAATCATTCTTATTTTTCAAAATTCATTTTCTTTTAGGACAAGGTCAAGTTTAAATTCTAATGAGTCTCTTTCAATTGAAAGTTCATCCCTTTCTTGCAAAACAATTTCAAGTTTAGAAGACAAAGTTTTATTTTCTTCTTTTAATGTAAAATTTTCTTTTTAAAAAAGTTGGTATTTTTCTAATAATTTTTCACAAACAATAGATAGTTTTCATTTAATGCATCGGCATTCATATGATCATCTCCATAAGAATTAGCACTATCATCTAAATGAGATTCCTAGTTTACCTCAAGGGAGTCATTCCTTTGGACCATGTAGCAAGCTTGTTCGGAATTCTCCTCACTAGATTCGTCCTCCACATATTTGGGCGTTTAAAGCATGGGAGAGTTCAAAGTATTCCACACTGCAAAAGCGGAATCACAATGAGAAACCATACATAAATATTCTTTGTTAAGAGTGCATCTAAGTGCCTCTAGGGCTTGTGCATTGGCCTCTATATGCTTACTATTACCAAGATAGGATTGGTGTTGATTGAGATTTTCCTGCACACAAAATATGGTATTTTAGATTGAGAAGTAAAGGTATGCAAGGTGCTCAATACTATCCGCTGTAGCAAAGGCTATGCGGGTCATGATCCTCAGGGAGGGACTAGCGATGGAAGCGTTTGAGTAAGTTATCTCTTTTTATTTTTATTTTTATTATTTACAATGGTATATGGTATTTACAATGAGAAGGTGAAAGAAATTAGAAAGAAGTGGGGTTTGTCATCTAATCTAAAGAAATAGAAGAAAGAAAGAAACACATACAAGAAAGAAAAAACTATAAACACGTACCTACCTCGTCAGTCCTGCTTACCTTTGATCCTTTTGTGACGACTTACTTTGTCTTCGAAAGCGTACAAGTATGGCTTATAGGATCTTCCACCTTCGCGATCTATACTACGAAAAGAAAAGACTAGCAAGCGACGGCTTGTTCATCTCCATAGGCCATCAAGGGCTCTTCTTCGGCTAAGCAGTCTCGAAGCAATTGGGTCTCATGGTTTGCAAGACATTAGAGAGAAACAATAGAATAACACAAGAATAAAAGAACTAAAATAATAAAAGAACAAAAACGAACCTCGAGTCGATTTATTTAACAATGGAAGAAGAGCAAAACTTACACCGATTGTCACCCTCAGTACAAGTAGATCTCCTTCCTCCATGAAAACATCCTCTCCTCTCAGTCACAAAAATTACAAAAAGAAAAAACCTAACCTAAATTA
This sequence comes from Agave tequilana, assembly GCA_038442645.1. Classification (NCBI taxonomy): domain Eukaryota; kingdom Viridiplantae; phylum Streptophyta; class Magnoliopsida; order Asparagales; family Asparagaceae; genus Agave; species Agave tequilana. The sequence goes on along the minus strand of JAVJIF010028018.1, from coordinate 25,357 downwards.
CAAGTTAGCCTAAAAACCCTAGATTTAGCTCTGTAGATTCTGTGTTCGCCCTTTCTGTTGCGTCTGCAGGGGTATTTATAAGTGCAGAAGGAGGTAGAGTCCCGGGACGACTCTACCAAAAAATCTTATCGCCAGAGTCGACTGGATTGCCGCGGAAACGCGGCTTTCCGCGGCCTGGTAGTGGCAGATGGCCACGCGCTTTGGCGCGTGGCTTCCCCTGGTCTGTCCATCTGGGCGTTGTCTTCTGGAAGTTGCATCCTGGCTCTTTATCTTGGGATTTCGAGATAACTTGGGAAGCAAGTTACCTAGATCTCAAATCTCCCAATATCTTTTTAAACGAATTTCCTTATCTTTGCACTCTCTTCTTTGGCTTTTATCCTCATCCTGCAAGTGTTTAGGGTTGAATAGAAGTCTATCCTTCCCTCTTCTTTTATTTGCAACTATTACCCTTAGTAATTGCAATTTTGATATTTGATAATTGCAACTTTTGCAATGGGCTTTAAACATGGGCTTTTGGGCTTCTTTTAAGGCTTTATTCTTTTATTTTTATTTCTCAAGGCCTGCACACAATAAATAATAAAATTAGTAAATGTGCAGAATTATAGGAATAAATATGAAAATGTGATAGTAAATGTATTGAAAAATATGCACTTTTTACTACCTATCACACCCCCACACTTATCTTTTTGCTCGTCCTCGAGTAAAAATCAAAAAGAAAAGAAAAATTAATCTATCCTAACTCACTTTCGTAGGAATCACGATTGCACTTAGCACGTGCAACAAGCCGTTAAACCCCTAGGTTACCCTAAAGGACGAGTATTGTCGCGTTAGGGTTTTCAGCGGATTACACCCACAAAATCCATAAAAAAGAAAAATATTTGAAATACGTTTGAAAAGACTAAGTAATCTATAAGTTTTTAGGATTATCATTTTTATTCATTCTTAAACTTAGTCTTTATATAGTAAATTGTTATCCTTTTTAGGTAAGGATCAAAACTGAATTTTTGTATAGTCTTTTTCGTTACCAAAAGTCATATGCATCTTATGAATCTTTACTAGGAATTCCTTAACTTGGACTCTCATGCCTCTTTATTATATATTTATTCTATATATATATATTTTTTTCTTTTTTTTAATATGTATAACTCATCTAATTTTTTTCGTGTAAGCATCAAGGCTTCTTGAGGCCCTCATACCTAACTAATTGACTATTAGATGTGTTAATACATATATAATATATATATATATATATATATATATATATATATATATAGTTTTCTTAGGCTTTCTAATCCACCCATGTAGCGAACTTAAAGTCGATGACTCCCAAACCGGTCGGCTTTAGGGCACCAGGTGAGAAAACACCCTGCGGACTCAAATTCGAGTGAACTAGGCCACAAAACTAAGGACTTTATTTTATTTAGAACTCACTTTTAGGCGTGAATACTTATGCTTCTTGAGGCACATGTATCCAGCTTAATTAGTGTTTTTTTTTTATATATGTGAGGCACAAAGGTCTTTGTCTTAGAATCCTAGATATGCATTAGGTATGCACATTTTATTAAGGTAAAAATCAAGACTAATTACTTATTCAATTTCTCCTCCTATACCTAAAAATTCAACAATTTATTTATTTTGACCAAGTTTTTAGAAATCCTAATCATGATTTCCTAATTCTTAAGACTAACTTAGATTTCTTTAAAAGATAAGTCAAAATATTGTCCTTTTTTTATTAGCAAATTTTTGTTAGTTTCTACCTATGTTAGTATGTTAGTAAAGCCTACCCCCACACTTATCTCATGCATTGTCCTCAATGTATGAATGAATGCATATATGCATGAAACAGAAGAAAGGGGAGGCAGAAGTTACCTTAAGGTGGTGGTTCCGGTGGTGGTCTAATGGGCCAAGCGTTGCTACCCAATCAAGATAATATAGTATTTGGTGGAACCCACCAGAAATTTCTCTTGTATAACCCACTAAAATGTATGTATAATTATTTTTTAAAATTTTCACCGCATCAAATTTTCAAATTCCACAATTAGTTTCAGAGTCAATTGTATCAACCGCCTTGTCCCAAAATGGAGTATGAAAAGATGGAATGATTGACTTGGACGTCATATGTACGGGAACGAATACCGACTCAGGAAAGAAACTTAAATCAAGTAAGGGTTCAGGAGTCGGGCTAGATTCAGGAAGTGGGTCCAAATCAATAAGTTGAAATTCAAGTCCACAATCATCTTCCCACAATGGAATGTGACTCAATATTGGTGATTCAAGTTCAGGAATGATAGGTGTGGGAATCAAAATTGACTCTAAAATATTACCTAAGTCAGGTAACAAAACAGGAGTCAATAATGATTCAGGAATTTGAACTTGATCATAGATTTGAGAATCTAGGTCACATATCTCATTGGGTTCAATGTTATAAAAATGAGAACTTGCCAAAGTTATAAAATTGGTCAAGTTCAATATGATCATCAAAAATGGGTGATTCAATTTCATGATGAATTGGAACAGGATCCAATGATGACTCAGGAAAAGTGAAATCAGGTGGAGACACCGGAGTCATTATTGAATCAGGAAGTAGAATTGAATCACCAAGTGGGAGATCATGATCATATTCATGCTCAAGTTCTATTTCAGGAAAGGAAAAACTTGCCAAACTATCAAAAATTTGAGTTTCGGCAAGTTCAAATGATGGTACTGAAAGAGAATCTTGTTGTCCAAAGCAACGTGACTCGTCGGCTCTAACAGAATGATTAGTGATATCAGAATTGGCCGAACTGTGAGAACGTAAAGATTGAACCATCATATCTAATTCATGATCACGAGCTAATCTAGCCTGAGTCATGGCTTTAAGCATCTTTTCATGTTGTGATTGGACTTGAAAAGAGGAAGTGTAATCGTGATGAAGTTGTGAGTCGATGGACTCACGCATCATCATGTCTAAGATTGATGGTGGTTGTTGCTTGGACTCATGCATACTCATCATTTCCAAAATAGACGGTTTTCTATTCTGAATGGGTGGATCTGAGTATGAATCTTTGGAATATTGTGGACTAGGTGGATATGGAGGACAAGCTGGTTGAAAATTGGACTCGGGGGAAGCGAAACCCCATGAACTCTGTGAAGAGTTGAAAGTATTATGGAAATTATGGTCATAAGATGGGGGGTATGGGTTATAGTCATTCGGATAAGACCATTCCGGCACACTAGGTTGATCAAAATTATGATATGCCGGGTTGGTAATATCCGAAAAAGAGGTTAGTGTGTAATATGGATTAAAATTGGAAAAATTATTATTATATGCCATATCACACCAAACAAACAAAAGAAAAAGAAAACAAACAAATAGACAAACAAAAAGAAAAAATTCTAACCTACGTTAGGGTAGACCTATGACCTAGACGACTCCTAACTGGTTAGACTGTCCACGGGAGGTAGGGTGCAGACTTTGACCACAAGTTAATCAGCCAGGTTAGGGCAAGATTGGTGGGAGGTTTTCCGTCAAAGACGTTCCTTAATTAAATAACCACCAATCTTCGGGCTTTCGGCCCTCAATCCCCTTCCTAGACACTGATTTGGTAGGAGTCAATTTCCAACACTGTTCCCCCTTAGGATAATCTCCTAATTGAGTCCGAGATGTCCCTAGGGCCAACGTCTACTCTTTTTTTAGTTAGGCTTGGGTTAGTGAGTGCTTGGAATCTGATTTTTGGGCTAAGGAAGGGTGATTAAATCCCCACCTTATCTTGTTATGGCTTAGTGCCCTTAAGATAATTTTGTGCAAGTGTACAAGATATGTAAATAAGATTCACTCAAAGCATGAAAATCAACCAAGAGATGAGTCCTATTCTACATGCAATGCGAACGTAGCTTGCTCCAGCACTCTTCAACAGTAAAATAAAGGAATTGAAAAGACACGTGCCTAATATGCAAACGTCTAATCAATTTTTTATCTTTTTCACAAAGTATTTTACTGTTGATTAATTAGCAGTAAGCAGGGTGATCACAGAGAAAAGATAACATAGCAGAAAACAAATCTTGCAATATTTAACAACCTGCAGAAAAATCTGTAAGTAATGAACTACTAAGGCCGCAGAAACGCGGCTATTGCCGCGGATCCGCGGCACTGTAGTAGGCTCTGATGCTCTGCCTTCGAGGGCAGAGGCACAGAGTTGTTATATGTCCACTTCTGCTGTTAGTTTTCCTGTTCTCCAAACCTGCAAACATAAAGAATAAAAGAATTAGTTAATTTTTTATTTAGAGAAAAACTTACCGTCCCTCCCCGGCAACGGCGCCAAAATGTTGATTGATTTTTCACCTGCACACAAAATATGGTATTTTAGATTGAGAAGTAAAGGTATGCAAGGTGCTCAATACTATCCGCTGTAGCAAAGGCTATGCGGGTCGTGATCCTCAGGGAGGGACTAGCGATGGAAGCGTTTGAGTAAGTTATCTCTTTTTTTATTTTATTTTTATTATTTACAATGGTATATGGTATTTACAATGAGAAGGTGAAAGAAATTAGAAAGAAGTGGGGTTTGTCATCTAATCTAAAGAAATAGAAGAAAGAAAGAAACACATACAAGAAAGAAAAAACTATAAACACGTACCTACCTCGTCAGTCCTGCTTACCTTTGATCCCTTTGTGACGACTTACTTTGTCTTCGAAAGCGTACAAGTATGGCGTATAGGATCTTCCACCTTCGTGATCTACACTACGAAAAGAAAAGACTAGCAAGCGATGGCTTGTTCATCTCCATAGGCCATCAAGGGCTCTTCTTCGGCTAAGCAGTCTCGAAGCAATTGGGTCTCATGGTTTGCAATACATTAGAGAGAAACAATAGAATAACACAAGAATAAAAGAACTAAAATAATAAAAGAACAAAAATGAACCTCGAGTCGATTTATTTAACAATGGAAGAAGAGCAAAACTTACACCGATTGTCACCCTCAGTACAAGTAGATCTCCTTCCTCCATGAAAACATCCTCTCCTCTCAGTCACAAAAATTACAAAAAGAAAAACCTAACCTAAATTACAAGTTAGCCTAAAAAACCTAGATTTAGCTCTGTAGATTCTGTGTTCGCCCTTTCTGTTGCGTCTGCAGGGGTATTTATAGGTGCAGAAGGAGGTAAAGTCCCGGGACGACTCTACCAAAAAATCTTATCGCCAGAGTCGACTGGATTGCCGCGGAAACGCGGCTTGGGCCGTGTTTCCGCGGCCTGGTAGTGGCAGATGGCCATGCGCTTTGGCGCGTGGCTTCCCCTGGTCTGTCCATCTGGGCGTTGTCTTCTGGAAGTTGCATTTTGGCTCTTTATCTTGGGATTTCGAGATAACTTGGGAAGCAAGTTACCTAGATCTCAAATCTCCCAATATCTTTTTAAACGAATTTCCTTATCTTTGCACTCTCTTCTTTGCCTTTTATCCTCATCCTGCAAGTGTTTAGGGTTGAATAGAAGTCTATTCTTCCCTCTTCTTTGTATTTGCAACTATTGCCCTTAGTAATTGCAATTTTGATATTTGATAATTGCAACTTTTACAATGGGCTTTAAACATGGGCTTTTGGGCTTCTTTTAAGGATTTATTCTTTATTTTTATTTCTCAAGGCCTGCACACAATAAATAATAAAATATTAGTAAATCTGCAGAATTATAGGAATAAATATGAAAATGTGATAGTAAATGTATTGAAAAATATGAACTTTTTACTACCTATCAATTGGTAGCGGCAAAGTGAACATGCATACCTAGGGTTTTGAGGTGCATGGACATCCTAACTTTTCCAACATCAATGTTGGAAGTATCATACATGGGAGGGGTAAGGTAATCCATGAGTGTGTGTAAACAAGTATGTGTGCAAATGCAAGTCTAGATTAGCTAATCAACATCTCACTCCTAGGTGGTTAAACCTAATATCATGAGCGTAGGCTCTGATACCAATTTAAAGTACATCTAGAGGGGGGTGAATAGGTGTATGGCTAATCTAATTACAAATAATACAGCACACTTAGTGTATTCAAACAGTGTAGCCGAATTCCCTGTGAAGGGCTTTGGACTATCTCCTCTAAATTCCTCTAAATAAAAGTTGAGGTGCTATATGAAGCTCTCTTGGTTCAACACAAGTATGGCACACAATCAAAACCAAGCATATATATGATATGAACAATATGATGCAATACACAATAAGAGAGAGAGTTTAGAGATAGTGGATCAATTGCAAATACAAAGATATGTTTTGAGGTTCGAGCCACTGCTCTACGTCCTCGCCTTCACACAGAAGGATTTTCACTATAAAATTCACACAGGACTTCCCACATAGGGAACCTCCATTGAGGATTTGGGTAATACAACTTTGAAATACACAACTCCTCTCTCAAACAATACAACCTCTACACAAGAGGCAAGGCACTAAGCCACATAAGATCAACCTCTCAATAGAGGGATAAGGCACTAAGCCAAACAACAATCACCTCTCACTAGAGGGATAAGGCTCAAACCCAACAACACCACAATCACCTCTACACTTAGAGGGATACCACAACCCAATTGCACAACCTCCTCTACACTTAGAGGGAAAGGCACAAAGCCAAAGCAAAAGAGAGGGTTACAACTCTTGGTGGTCTCAACAACCAACAAACCAATTTTTCCACAAAATAAGATCCTAATAGATAGGATAGATAGATAGCTCAAGTGTGAGAAAATAAAGAGTTTAGAAAATAATTCACAAAGAAAAACTCTTAAGAAAACTTCTAGATAGCTATAGAAATGAAGATCAAAAACCAATTCCCAAAGACTCTATTTTAGTTTATTTTTTTCAACCCTTTTAAAAAAATAAAGATAAAATCTTTAAGTCCAAAACTCTTTTAAAAACTTGCCGTTAAACACTCAAGAAGATGGAAAATTTTTGCTCTCAAAAATCATGAAGAAACCTGCTCAAGAGATGGGTATTTATACCCTCTTAAAAATCTGCCCGTTGGCAGCCTGGAAAGGTCAGAAATGACCTTCCGGTCGACCGGTCAACGATCATTTTTATGATCGTTGTGCCTCCGGTCGACCGCCCAGTTGACCGGGCCAAAGCCAACGGTCGACCGCCCAGTCGACCGGCCCACAGCCGAGAGTGGGATGCTCTCAGTCGGTCGACCGTGATGTCGACCCGCCGAGTGGGCTGGCCTTTGTGCACGTTCCGTGCACATCAGTCGACCGTGCCGGTCAACCGACCACTGGGCCGGTCGGCCGTCCGGTCGACCGCCAGTGCAGTCAGGGTGGGATCTTTAGGGTTTAAAAAACTTGTCTTTTTATCTTCAATTAAATCCCATAAAATCACATAATTTTACAAAAATAAGTTCTTTTAAGATCTTTGAAGTACAAATATGTGTGAATAAAATTCAACACATATTATAAACAATTTGAATCATTTTTGTGATATTGAAATTTTGCTTAAATATAAAAATCGTATTTTCCAAAACTTGAATTTTTAAATAGAAAATCGTCTTCTCCAAAACTTGTCTAAATACAAAAACATGATATTGAAACAACTTTGAAGCATGTTGTATATGGATAGAATCAAATATATATATAAAAATATCTATCTATGTTTTAGACATGAAATCCAAAATCGGTTAAACCGAAAAATCAAAACCAATAAACTTGAAACTTGTGTGTGTATGTGAACTTGAGCATATCAATATTATCTAATCTTTACAATGATCTAAACAACTAAATTAAACACAAACCGAAGTCTTCTTGTCTCCAAGCCGACTCGATCCAAACACGATCCAACGAGCTTAACTCCAACCTAGTACTAGATGTGATCTTGACGCCCGAGCTCTTGAATCAACACGTGATAGCTCCAAAACGTCTTTGTTGAAGCCAATCACTTACTAATATCTTGATAAAATATCTGAAACTAAATATCACAAAATTATCAGTAAACTATAAGTACATGAGTTAATCATCATCAAAACTAGAGTGAAGGGCCTCTGGGCCAACAATCTCCCTCTTTTTGATGATGACAAAACTCATGGAGTTATATATGCATGTATTAAAGTTAGGCTTCATAGAAGCTCCTCCTTAACTCATGCGTAGCAATAAACATAAAGATATGCAATGAATGCTCAACACAAACATGTATAAGTGAAGAATGCTTCTCCCCTTTTGCATAAACAAAAACATATATGCTCGATACCAATTATAAAAATAAACATGCATATATGATACCAATTGCAAGTAATCATGCATATAGAAAACTCATCAAATACTTGCATGCATATATGAAACTCCAAATCCTTTCTTTCTTTGTATAATCATAAAGAATAGAACATGCATAAACTCAATTTCTAGACAAACATATAAACTCAAAATCATTCTCCCCTTTTTGTCAATCATCAACAAAGGGGCATAAATAAACTTTTAAAAAAAAATTTCTTCCTTTTTGACAAATCAAACAATAAAGAGATATATGCGATATACATTCATGAAGAGGAGAGATGTTAAGTTAACCCCCCTGCATACATGCATTACATGAAAAAGAGATGACTAAACCCTAATCACATAACGCATAATATACAATGTATAAAAGGAGATGTGAAGTTCCTACTACATACGTGTATTACAAACCAAAGAAAGGTCAATCACTTCAATATGAAATACACTCAACATGAATTTATATATAGAGAAGATATTAAGCTTCTCTTGCATATAAGCAATACATATCAAAATAATACCAATTGAAAATATACCAATCTAAGATAAAGGTATATAATGAAACATTATGATACCAATTTATGATACTAATTGAAAATAAATAAAATTTTTTAAGATACCAAAAGATACAATTGAAAATGTCCTGTATATTTTTGATACCAATAGAAAATGAAACATTTTATGTTTTTGATACCAATTGAAAAATATATTTTGTAAATTTTGATACCAATAGAAAGTAAAAACCAATTGTAAGTTGATACCAATTATAAGTAAAAACCAAAATTTTTTTTGGATAAACAAATCAATTGTAAGTAAAAACCAATTGAAAATACAAACCAGATGTTAGGTAAGTACAAATCATTTTGCAAAAAAGATACCAAATTGAGAATAATACCAATTTTAAGATTGTTGATACCAATATTGAAAAATGTTAGCATATACCAAAATAAAGTATTTTTCATCATAAAGAATGAGAGTAAGATACCAATTTGAAAATGAAACCGATTGAAAGACAAAACATGAATTTTCTACCCCTTTATGAAATAACAATAAAAATCATGCATAAGCTTGTACAAGATACCAATTAAAAAATAATTGTCATTAAGGGCTAAATCAAGCTTAGCATAAACATAATTTATGCTTTAAGATGTAAAGATATAGTAAGCACAATTAAATCACATATATATGTATGAAAATGTAAATACCAACTGAAATTGATACTATTTGAGATTTGAAGCATACATATATCAAAAAATTATCAATTGTGATACCAATTGAAAAAATGATGAGGATTAAATGTATAACTCATAATTACCTCCCTTTCATGTACAAGTTTAAATGGATGTTCAATTAGGAGCATACAAGGCACGGTCGCCCAACCAGCCGCCCTTCGATGGTAGGGTTTTTCAAAAATAGGATTTAAAAATAATTTTAGTATTTTTGAAAACTCTACCAATTGAAGAATAATGACTAGTTTAAAGATAATATTTGAAAACTAGTACGAAATCTTTCAAGTAAGGAATAAAAACAGGAATATATCCATGAAAATACAACAATCACTCAACAAATGACACTCAAGATCTATAAAGCACATATAATACTCATGAAAAACAAAGTCATGAGAAAACATCAAGTAATGTGAGTGTAAAAAGTCATGTAATCAACAAAATCATGGACTAAGACATTTAAACTCAATTGAAATTCCTTTATAAATACAAAAAACATAAAATTTAATCTTCATAAAAATAATACTAACTCCAAGGCATATGTATGTTTTGCCTAAATCTAAAGGTATACATACACATCCCTAAACACAAATGAGTCCATAATAAAATTTGCATGAAACGCAAATGACTCAAGGGTATACATGTATATCCAATAGTTGTAGACAAAATTAACATATACATGAGTTAAACATATGAAAATGAAAAACATGTCCAAAAAAATAGGGAAAACACGTTACAATGCAAGAATCATCAAATCTAAGCTATACTAGTACATCTAGTAGGTACAAATGAGCAATTAAGCGTAAACATTCAAAAATCAATGTGGCTCATTAGTTGTACAAGTATATACAAAAGTTTTAATGAAAACTGCATCTAAACATGTAATCAAAGCAATAAAAATAAAATATAAACAAAAACCAATATGATCATTAAGTAAATGCACATGTTTTAGAGTTATGATGTACACAATAGTTAAACTAAAGTGAGAACGCAAGATATAGATCCAATTATCATGGGTGTATCTCAATTACTATACATGTATGTCATAAGTCTAATCATCATGGCATTTCTCATACTAATCATGAAAGAATCAAAAACATGCTAAAAATCAATAATCTAAAAGCATGTAAACAAATAAGGAGTTAAAGATAGTTACCAAAACTATTAGGGCACATCTCTAGATCTCCAAGCCATGGTGGTCCTCCCACCAAACTTTCCTTGAAAGTAATGCATCCAAAAGTGTCACCATATGGCTCGGAACGCATTCACTTCAAGGCAACAACACCTCTCACGTCATGTGAGAGCCCACACCTACATCAAATAAAATAGGAGTGGCTTTTGTTACCCATGCTATATTAGGTTCATGGGGGTTAGCACCTTTCCTAACTCAAACAAATTTATTTGCAAAATTTACATTATGTATCCTATCATAACAAAACTTTACAAGGTGGCCCTTACGTTCACAATGTGTACAAGTGTACACATGAGCATACCTAGTGTCATGTGTGTGAACATGAGAGCATGTGTATGCCATGTACTGTGTGCATGAACATGTGGTGCATGTTTCTTGTAAAACATGAATTCTAATTTCTTGTGATCCACAGCACATTAGCTCAAAGTGGAGCCCAAACAATCAACACTCTTCCTTAAAGCGCATATATCATTTGCAATAATAGAAGAAGAGGTGGAGCCTGCAATTGGTACACTAGAGGGTGAAGCATGGCAAACATGAGAAGATAAATCATTTTTCAAAGATTTATTTTCATTTGAAATCAAATTCAATTCCTTTGAAATAGAAATAATTTTATTTTTTAAAGATTGGTTTTCTTTTAACACAAAATCAAGTTTTGAAGATAGAGCTTCATTTTTCTTCAAAACATCATTGCAATCATTCTTATTTTTCAAAATTTCATTTTCTTTTAGGACAAGGTCAAGTTTAGATTTCAATGAGTCCTTTTCAATTGAAATCTCATCCTTTCTTGTAAAACAATATCAAGTTTAGAAGACAAATTTTTATTTTCTTCTTTTAATGCAAAACTTTTCTTTTTCCAAAGTTGGTTTTTTCGAATAATTTTTCACAAACAATAGATAGTTCTTCATTTAATGCATCGGCATCCATATGATCATCTCTAGAAGAACTAACACTTTCATCTAAATGAGATTCCGAGTTTACCTCAAGGGAGTCATTCCCTTGGACCATGTAGCAAGCTTGTTCGGATTCCTCCTCACTAGATTCCTCCTCTACATATTTGGGCGTTTGAAGCTTGCGAGAGGTCAAAGTGTTCCACACTGCAAAAGCGGAATCATAATGAGAAACCATACATAAATATTCTTTGTTAAGAGTGCATCTAAGTGCCTCTAGGGCTTGTGTATTGGCCTCTATATGCTTGCTATTACCAAGATAGAATTTCTTGGTAGCGGCAAGGTGAACATGCGTACCTAGGGTTTTGAGGTACATCGACATCCAAACTTTCCAACATCAATGTTGGAAGTATCATACATGGGAGGGGTGAGGTAATCCATGAGTGTGTATAAACAAGTATGTGCGCAAATGCAAGTCCAGATTAGCTAACCAAGATCTCACTCCTACGTGGTTAAACTTAATATCAGGAGCGTAGGCTCTGATACCAATTGAAAGTACACCTGGGGGTGAATAGGTGTATGGCTAATCTAATGACAAATAATGTGGAATTAAAACTAAATTGCAATACACTCAGTGTAATCAAAGAGTGTAGCTGAATTCCCGGTGAAGGGCTCTAGACTATCTCCTCTAAATTCCTCTAAATAAAAGTTGAGGTGCTATATGAAGCTCTCTTGGTTTAATACAAGTATGACACACAATCAAAACCAAGCATATATATGATATGAACAATATGACGCAATGCACAATAAGAGAGAGCTTAGAGATAGTGGATCAATCATAAACACAAAGATATGCTTTGAGGTTCGAGCCACTGCTCTACGTCCCTGCCTTCACACAGAAGGATTTCCACTATATCTTCCACACAGGACTTCCCACACAGGGAACCTCCACTGAGGATTTGGGTAATACAACTTTGGAGTACACAACTCCTCTCTCAAATAATACAACCTCTACACAAGAGGCAATGCACTAAGCCACATAAGATCAACCTCTCAATAGAAGGATAAGGCACTAAGCCAAACAACAATCACCTCTCACTAGAGGGATAAGACTCAAACCCAACAACACCACAATCACCTCTACACTTAGAGGGATACCACAACCCAATTGCACAACCTTCTCTACACTTAGAGGGAAAGGCACAAAACCAAAGCGAAAGGAGGGTTACAACTCTTGGTGGTCTCAACAAATCACAATTTTCCCACAAAACAAGATCCTAATAGATAGGATAGATAGATAGCTCAAGTGTGAAAAAACTAAAGAGTTAGAAAACAATTCACAAAGAAAAACTCTTGGAAAAACTTCTAGATAGCTATAGAAATGAAGATCAAAAACCAATTCCCAAAGACTCTATTTTTCTTTGATTTTTCTAACCCTTTAAAAACAAATAAAGATAAAATCTTTAAGTCCAAAACTCTTTTAAAAACTTGCTGTTAAACTGATTGAGATTTACCTGTGCAACAAAATAAGGAATTATAGATTTAGAACAAGATGTGCAAGGTTCTCAATTCGAATCCGCTTGTAGCAAGGCTATGCGGGTCGTGATCCTCAGGGAGGGACTTGCGATGGAAGCGTTTGTAAGATTCTCTAAAATTTTTATTTATTTTATTAGTTATGATGGTATTACAAGGAAGTGTGGTGAAAAGAATTTGAGAGAGATAGAGATAGAAATCTAAACTAAAGAAAGAAAGAAAGAAACACATACCTCTTCAGTCTGCTTACCTTTTGAACCGTTGCGATGATTTACGTTTTCTTGGAAGGCGTACAAGCATGGCGTATAGGATCGTCCGCCTTCTTAATCTACACTATGAAATAAAAGACAACTATGAAGACCTGTTCATCGCCATAGGCCATCAAGGGCTCTTTTTTCGGCTAGGTAGTCTCGAAGCAGTTGGTTCTCATGGTGGGCAAGACATTAGAGAGAAAATAGAAGAAAGCAAATACTGAGATACACAAGATTAAACAAGAACAAAAAAATAAAAATAATAAAAGAACAAAAACAAACCTCGATTCGATTATTAAACAATGGTGGAAAAATAAAACTTACACCGACTATCACCATCAGTACAAGTAGATCCCTTCCTCCATGAGAACATCATCTCCTCTCAGTTTTTACAAAAAGGAAAAAAAATAAAAATTACAATGGAGGAAAGAAAATCTAAACTACAAGAAGAAAACCTAAACCTAGATTTGGCCCTCTGGCTCTGCCTCTGGACGCTCTTCTCGGTTGCACTGTAGGGGTATTTATAGGTGCAGAAGGAGGTAGAGTCCCGGATAAGCTCGTACACGAAAACAGTTCCCTGGTCTCATCCAAATTGCCGCGGAAATGCGGCTTGGGCGCGTTTCCGCGGCTCAATGTTATCTGTTGGCCACGCGCTTTGCGGGTGGCTTCTTCTGGTCCGTCCACCTGGTCGTTTTCTTCTGGAAGCTGTATCCTTGCTCTTGATCTTGGGATTTCGAGATAACTTAGAAATCAAGTTACTTAGATCTCAAATATCCCAAATCTTTTATCCACGAATTTCCTTATCTTTGCACTCTCTTCTTTGGCTTTTATCCTCATCCTGAAAGTGTTTAGGGTTGGATAGAAGTCTATCCTTCCCTCTTCTTTAATATTTACAACTTTAGCCCTTGTGTATTTGCGTTTTTGACATTTGATATTTGCACTTTTGCACTTGGGCTTCAAACATGGGCTTTTGGGCTTCTTTTAGGCTTTATTTATTATTAAAATAAGAACTCAAGGCCTGCACACAATAAATCACAAAATTAATAAATGTGCAGAATTATATGAATAAATATGAAAATGTGATGGTAAATATGATGATAAAATGCACTTTTCACTACCAATCATAAACACTTAAGAAGATGGAAAATTTTTGTTCTCAAAAATCATGAAGAAACTAGCTCAAGAGACAGGTATTTATACCCTTTCAAAAATCTGCCCGTTGGCAGCCTGAAAAGGTCAGAAATGACCTTCCGGTCACCGGTCAACGGTTATTTTTATGACCGTTGTGCCTCCGGTCGACCGCCCGGTCGACCGGCCCCCACCCGAGAGTAGGTCGCTCTCAGTCGATCAACCGAGCGGTCGACCAGCCGAGTGGGTTGGCCTTTGTGCACGTCTCGTGCACATCGGTCGACCGTGCCGGTTGACCGACCACTGGGCCGGTCGACCGTCCAGTCGACCATCAGTGCAGTCAGGGTGGGATCTTTAGGGTTTAAAAACTTGTCTTTTTTTATCTTTAATTAAATCCCATAAAATCACATAAATTTCACAAAAATAAGTTCTTTTAAGATCTTTGAAGTACAAATATGTGTGACTAAAATTCAACACATATTATAAACAATTTGAACCATTTTGTGATATTGAAATTTGGCTAAAATTCAAAAATCATATTTTCCAAAACTTAGATTTTTAAATGGAAAACTGTTTTCTCCAAAACTTGCCTAAATACAAAAATATGATATTGAAATAACTTTGAAGCATGTGTATATGGATAGAATCCATATACATATAAAGATATCTATCTATATTTTTGACATGAAATCTAAAATCGGTTAAACCGAAAAACCAAAACAATAAACTTGAAACTTGTGTGTGTATGTGAACTTGAGCATATAAACACTATCTAATCTTTACAATGATCTAAACAAATAAACTAGACACAAACCTAAGTCTTCTTGTCTCAAGCCAACTCGATCCAAACATGATTCAACGAGCTTGACTCCAACCGAGTGCTAGACGCGATGTTGACGCCCGAGCTCTTGAATCAACATGTGATAGCTCCAAAACACCTTTGCTGAAGCTAATCACCTACTAATATCTTGATCAAATATCTAAAACTAAATATCACAAGATTATTAGTAAACTATAACTACATAAGTTAATCATCATCAAAACTAGAGTGAAGGGCCTCTGGGCCAACACAGCCATCTCACGCCCACCTCTCCTAAACATCTCCATAGCTCAATCGGAATTCCATCCGGGCTAATAACTTTCCTTGACTTCAACTTCTTCAAGGCCTCTTTAACTTCAGATTCACTAATTCTGCGCATATAATTCGGTTCATATCCTGGCACTAATGGTAAGGTCATCTAAATCTTGAGTAGAACTACCATTGAGCAATTTGTCAAAATACTCTCTCCATCTTTCTTTGATTTCTTCATCTCGAATTATAACCTTCTGATCTTTATCTTTGACACATCTCATAGTACATAAGTCTCTAGTCTTTCTCTCTCTTATTCGAGCAATTCTATATATATCCTTTTCAATCTCTTTGGTGTCCAACTTCTCTTACACTTCTTTGTACACTTAGCTCTTGCATTCTGAACAGCTTTCTTAGCCTCCTTCCTGGCTAGCTTATACCTCTCAAAACTCACTTCATAACAATTTTTCTTCAAATCTCAATACATCTGCTTATCTATTCGCTATCTCCGGACATGCGTTGATGAGACCTGTAGTAGGAACGCTTGGTCTGTTCCACTTTTGAGAGGTCACTGCAGCCCTTTCCTGCATCGGGTCCTCCGTTTAACACCTGGGTACCTCCTCCAGCTTCTTCTGAGGCACCTGCTCCTCCTGAAGATCCAAACTTTTAAGAGAAATGACCCCTTTTCTATTGATGACAAAAAGGAGGAGAGATTTTGTGGAGTTATCTGGGAGTTTTTATTTTCATGTCTTTATTTATGTACTTTTTTTTGTGGACATGTAGTATTTGGTGTTTGGATATGTGTTTTTTTTATATTGTAGTACGTAGTTTGGAACTTGTTTTGAGGTTGGCATGAACCTTTGTATGGACAAATTTCTTTATGATATCACTATTATCTTTGGGAAGTTATGTATCTCTTTTTTATTGATATTTGATACATATCTTCTGTGTGTTTTATGTGATATATTTGTGTTCTTATGTATCCTTTGTAAACCAACCATTTATCACTTGTTTTGGAGGTTGGAGATTACTGGTTGGTTGGAGGAAACCGTTTGTGCATACACCTTTGTAATTCTGTATTCTTAGTATGCATAGATGGGCATAGAGATTGATTGATATATCTTATTCATATGCTTTTATTGATGCATCTTATCTATGTGTCACATTTTGATATATGCATGTGTTTAGGGGGAGCTTTGCTTGAAGTCTCTTCCCAAATTATTTATGATAACTCCATGTGCTTTGTCATCATCAAAAAGGGGGAGATTGTTGGCTCAAAGGCCATTAACCTAATTTTAATGAAAACAAAACATATGTAGTTATGCTTTTAACAATTTTGTTTAGCAAAGTTTCAGGTTAACTCTTTATTGCATTTTGGCTCCATCACAAGACTCACACGCTTGGAAGCCAAGAAGATGTAGATCCTAGAACCTAAGCACATAGAAGATCTCAAGGATCAAGACTGCAATAGAAGACTATATCTAGATTTGTATTTTTACTTTTTGCATTTTAGATAGGATTTATAGTCATTTGTTAAAACCAAGATGATATAGGTTGATAGCTTTTGGGATTGACACACACACACACACACACACACACACACACACACACACATCTTTCATACTCCTAAGTGTTTTTAAAAAGACTTCAAAATATTTCTCTTTGTCGTTTTCAAGATCGGGTTTCAGAAAAATGAGTTTCGAAAAAAACCAGTTTTCGATTTAGAAAAGTGTTTTTACAAAATATAGTTCTAACTTTGTTTTGTGTTGATTCATGATCACACACTGGTTCTATCAAGTCCCTAGAACTCTATTTTATGCTCAAGATCAAAGTATATTTTTGTCAGAAAAAGATTGGTTTCAAAAAGATCTCCATATCAAGCTTTTGGCCAGGATCGGTCGACCAATTGGTCAACCATAGACAAAGCAGATTTGCTCTGTCGATTGAACTAATGATCGACCGACATGCACCAAAGTGGATTGTGTGCACTTCAGTCGACCACGCGGTCGACCGACTGCAAGAGCTTTGCTCTCGGTTGGGTCCGATCGACTGCCCCGGTCGATCGACAGAGAGCTTTGATCTCTGGTTGGGAACAATGGTCGACCGACCGGTCGACCGCTATCCCCAACGGTCAAAAATCCGACCGTTGACGGTCGACCGGCCGATCGATCGATAGAAGGATTTGCTTCTAATTTTTTCCCAACAGCTATATTCTGATTTGTCTTTTTTGGGTTTTTTCCACGACTCTTTTGGGTTTTCTCCTCATATTTTCATCCCTTATAAATAGTGGGACTGTAGAAAAATCCTATAACAAGTTTTATCAAGTTTTGATTAAGTTTTTACAAGTTACAACAAGATTTAGTCTTTTTCTTAAAAGATTTTCTTTTGGGCCAAAATTTCACATTCTTGTTTTTAGTTTGAGCTTCCCTCTACATTTTTACAAGTTATTTCCACTACAGAATCCCAAAGAGTTTCACCTCCTCATCTTGGTTATAGGATTGTACTTATGAGCCTTTTGTGATCAAAAGAAGATCACCAATTTTCTTCTATTGTGAAGTTGTAGAGGTTGCGGCCTCAAGTGAGCTAGTGAGCTCCGTGTTGGTGTTGTGGCACCGTAAGAAAAGACTTGTGAGTCCATTGAGTTATAGTGAGAACATGTAACGGTTGACGATCTAGTGAGATCGGTCATAGTGAAAATCATTCATAGTGTTTGAAGGCGGGGACGTCGAGCAGTGGCTCGAACCTCAGAACATATCATCGTGTTTGCGATTGCTTACTCTTCTCTCTACTCTCTTTTACTTACTTGCACACTTAAATTGTTCACTTTTTGCAAGTATTTCTTGAGTTGTAATTGGTATTTGGTAGGTTGCTAGTAAATGAATTTTAATTCCGCATTATTTGCCATTTAGTATAGCCATCACCTATTCACCCCCTCTAGGTATTTATATTGGGACACGTGAGTGGTGATTGGCGACGACATTTTCGACACCCTTTTTATCTCAAATTTTGAGATCAGACTCTTGAAGAAAGAGAATCCAACAAATGTGTCGGGCCTTCGCATCCTTCTTAAGCATTAGGTATCGAAGTATAGAATAGTCAGTGAATATGGTGGTTTTGGTCCCAAGTAGGTATGGACAAAATTTTTCCAGTGCAAATACTACAACCAAGAACTCCTTCTAGGTTGTCATATAGTTTAATGGGCATCATTAAGAGTCCTACTTGAATAGTAGATCACATGCTGCTTACTATCATACGCTGTCCTAAAATAGTACCTATGGCAAAATTGAAAGCATAGCACATGATCTCAAATAATTTGGACCAATTCGGAGCAGAAATTATTGGTCCAGAGATAAGTTCCATTTTAAGTTTCTCTCACGCGGTAAGACATCCATCATCAAAGATGAAGAGCAATCCTTAGCTAAAAGGTTAGTTAAGGGTCTAGCAATCTTGCTAAAGTTCTTAATGAACCTATGATAGAATCTGGCGTGTCCTAAAAAAGATCGGATATCTTTTACACATTTGAATATGAGAAGCTTGGCTATGACATCTATCTTCGCTTTTTCCACTTTAATTCCTTTTCTAAAATTCATGGCCAAGTACAATTCTATGTTGTACCATGAAGTGGCACTTTTCTCAATTTAAAGTCAAATTCTTTTTGTTACATCATTTGAGGATAAGTTCAAGATGGTAAAGACATTGATCGAATGAGTCTCTGTAGATGGAGAAATCATCCATAAAATCTCTAAGAATCTTTCGAATATGTCAGAGAATAAGGTTAATATACAACGTTAAAGTGTCGCGGGGGCATTGCATAAACTGAAGGGCATTCAACGATAAGCTAAGATCCCAAATGGGCAAGTAAACATTATTTTCGCTTGGTCCTCCGGAGCTATGGGGATTTGATTATATCTCGAGTAACTGTCTAAGAAACAGTAATACTCGTGACGAGCTACTTGTTCAAGCATTTGATCGATAAATGAAAGAGAAAAATGGCCTTTGCGAGTGACATCATTTAACTTTCGATAGTCAATACAAACTCGAATCTTTCTAGGGAGTCATGCTTGGACTAACTCTTGATTTTCATTCTCTACTACGGTAAAATCAAATTTCTTAGGGACCGCGTGGATTGTGCTGACCCATTGGTTATAAGAAATGGGATAAATTAATACATTATCTAATAGTTTTACTATATTAGCTAGAATGACCTTTGCGTAACAGGGTTGAAGCAACACTGCGGGTTCCTCTTTGGTTTTGCCTCTTCATTTAGATGGATTCAGTGTTGAACTATAGCCAGACTCAATCCCTTTATGTCAGTCATTGTCTAACCAATAGCTTTCATATATTTTCTAAGGAATGTAATAAGATTTTCTTCTTGTCCGTTAGTCAGATGGGATGCAATAATGACTGGTAGAGTCTCTTATTCGCCTAGGTAGGTGTACTTAAGATGTTTGGGCAAAGCTTTCAGTTCTAAGAAAGGAGATGACTCAAGAGATGGAGGAGTCAAGCTTGTTGGCTCCAAATCTAATGAACTTGGGCTCGATGCCCACTCAATTGTAGAATTGACAATCTCATCAAAATTTAAACCCTCAGATTCCAACTGATCATTACATTTAGCTTTTAATTTTATCTCCTCAATGTGCTCACTTGTCAAGTTCTCAGTGAGGTTTACCTCAAAAGGTTGATCATCCATATCACAGGGTTGTTCTACTTGGTTGAAGACATTGACTTAGTCATGTCTCTAAAGGTCAATCTCATGGATCCGCTCCTACAATTTATGATTGCATTGACAGTCACGAGGAACGAACACCCTAGGATGAGAATTTGAGACCTAGAATTAGAAACTGGTTGGGTCTCTAGAACAATGAAATCTACTGGGTAGATGATTTTTTCAATCCGGATAAGGACATCGGTTACTTCTCCTTTCAGAACTTTAACTGATCGGTTAGCTAACTGGATCGTAACTTGAGTAGGGCTAAGCTTGCTGAACTTAAGTTGTTGGTATACTATAAAGGAGAGCAAATGATACTTGCTCCTAAATCAAGAAGTGCTAAATGATTTCAGCTTGACCTATTGTGCAAGAAATGGTAGGGCAACAAGATCCTTATACTTGACAGAGATCTGATTAGACAATAGCTCACTAATATTAGTGACTAGAAAAACTTTCTTAGACATACTAATCTTTCTCTTCTTGGTGCACATATCTTTAATGAATTTTGCATAGATAGAGACTTGTTGTATTGCATCAAGAAGGGATAAATTAATCTTTACTTGATTAAACATCTCATGTATTTTATCTATGTATGCATTATTGTTATTCCTAAGCCTATTCGAAAATGAGGCTATAGGCTTATGCACCTGCTCGGCTGACTTATCTTTTTGTTCGGAGTTGTGTGGAGTGGGGCTAGAAAAAGTAGATGCTTGTGTTAGCTCGATGACATTAATACTTAGTTATTGACTTATTTTTCCGACCTCAATGTATGAACCAAATTACACTGATTTTGATCTTAAGCCACATTCTCTGCCTAAAGTTTCTAGGATTTGGCAATAGTTGACTAGGCAGAGTCCCTTTGGGCTTTCACTAATGGATTAGCTCACTGATTTAATTGAGTCTCTGACCTAGTCATGGCTAGAATAAGTGTTTCTTGGGTCTTGTTGAAAGTATCCTTCTTTTCATATTAGAGAATCTTTATATCCATTTGTGATTTTGGAAAGAAGGTGGTAGAACTTGTTTGGGAAAATTTTGTTGATAATAAGATGGTTGAAAATTGCTGGAGAAGTTGGGCCTAGGTTGATCATTGGTGTTTTGGTCCCATGAGAAATTCGGGTGATTTCTCCAATTGGGATTGTACATTTTTGAATGTGGATTATTGTTGGACCTTGCGAAGGCTGCATTCATATATCGGATAATATTTGATGAGCAAGAAAAATAGGACACTCTTTGAACACATGGTTCATAACTTGATAGTAAGTGCAGCCCACATATTGGGATTGTGTTGGGCTAACTTGGTTCACCGGAACTGGCTTCTTAGTTTGTAGAGTCTCTAGTCTTCGTATAACGCTAGTATGTTTAGCCTCCGTCGCTATGGATGTCTCTATGGAAAGGAGACCTCTTTCGTTCTTAGATTTATCGGGAGTTGGTTCCCATTGGATGGTCTTCTCCGCTAAATCTTCATATACTTCTCACCCTTCATGTTCATACGTTTTCAAAAATCCTCCTTGACACATGGTTTCTAAGAAAGTCTTATTTTGATAATCAAAATTATCATAGAGAAATTTTGCATAACTGCTACTTCTCTAGGCCATGATGGGGGCATTGGGCAAGGAGATCTCTGAAGCGTTCAAAGTATTTTCAAAACGGTTAGGCTGTTTCTTGCTTAAACTGCATTATGTTTTTCCAGATAATAGCAGTTTTAAGGATATGGTAGAATTTCTTCAAGAAGGCTTTGATGAAATCATCCCATGATGTAATTGATTCAGCCGCTAAATTATATAGCCACTTTTTCGCTAGGTCCTTGAGGGTGAAAGGGATAAAACAGAACTTAATAGAATCATCTCCTAACTGTGATATCTCATCATGAGACACACCTCTTCAAATTTTCTTATAAAGAAGTATACATCTTCAAACTCTAGACCATGATATTTCAGAAGGGTGTTAATAAATTGCGGCTTAAGCTCAAAGATGTCACCATCGGCTTCGGAAAGTTGAATGCAAGATGAATGAGATGTCCTCATAAGATAGAGGCTATCCTTAAGGGATGTTGATTGTGTCATTTTTGGATCGGATTTGGGTGGTGAACTGTTTCTAATTAGCTTAGATGTAGCTCGGTCTCTCGACTAAGCTGACTGATCATGGGAAAAATAGCGCACGAAAAGTGTATGTTTTGAAATCAAGATTTAAAGTGTGTGTGCTGTCGCTTACTCGATACTTCCGTTATAGCATAGAGGCTAAACGGGTCGAATCCACAGGGATGGGAGGTGATAGAAGCTTACACGGTATGTTCACCTGTGTGTTAAGTGTTCTTCAATGTTTAAAAGAATGAAAAGGAAAAAAAAAATAAAGAATGAAAAGAGAAGGGTACGATGAAACACAAAGAAGTGGGAAACATAGAAAGATGGTTTTGTGATTTTTTGATATATTCAAAAAAAAAAGTAAAAAGAAAAGAAACCATGGCTACTAACTACTAATGGCTCCACTAGCCATGCTAACCTCTTAGTGATAGTTGCCTCACATTTATCCTTAGCCATCACTAGTCCTTGGTTCAAGAGCGTTTAAAAACATAACCCATAAGATAACTCATTACATCCAAACTCACACAAAACAAGTGCAAGTAACACTTAAACCATCAAAGCTAAACAAGAGTAAGTATGGAGTAAAGTAATGCTAGCTTGTTAGAGAGTTAAGATGTTAGAGTGTTAGAATCCATCATCAGAAGCCATCAACGACTCTTGCAAGAGCAAGGCCAAGTAGAGGTTATTAGATTCATGTGGGATTATCAAGTAAGAAGTTAGCAAGTTAGTGGCTAGTAGGTAGTTGCCATGAGAGAAAATTAGCTAAACATATAAAAGGAGTTAGAGAGAAGAAAATAAAGAGAGGTAAATAGAGAACCTTTCATAGATTGTCACCTTCTATTACAAGTACTCTTGCTTTCCAACCATGTACCACTCTCTCACCTATTATAAGATCTATAAGAAATAGAAAATACAAAAGGGAAGAAGAGGAACAACTAACCAACCACCCTAAACTACAACATGAAGAAGGAAAACTACCTAACTCTCTGGATTTCTCCTCTGAAGGACCCCAAAGGGGAATTTATAGGCACTAGGAGAAAGGGGGCCCGGGGAACAAACCCTGGCCCGAAGTACTAGCGCAAAACCCTAGCCCGAAGTACTGGCGCAAAACCCTGGCCCGAAGAACAGCCGCGAAAATGCGGCCAAAGCCGCATTTCTGCGGCTATACCAGGGCGGCCGCGCGCAGCGCCGCCTGCTGCGTGCTGCCCGCTTGTCCTCCTATCGACTGCATGTCCCTATTTCTAGATTTGGGCCCCCGATTTTGATGAAACCACACCCAAAGTCAATGGCTATCTTTACAGGTTTTTAATCATCAATTAAATGGTGATTTTGGGTCTTATCTTCATTCCATGCCATGGACCTGAAACATGTAAGAGAAGTGTTATTAATAGAATTTAATATTAAATAAATGTGAAGATGTGGTATAAAATATGCTATTTTAGATACTAATCCACCCCCACACTTATCTTTTATTGTCTCGAGTAAAAAAAAAAAAGCTAAGGAAATAATTACACCACTTTTGCAGGTGACGCGATTGCACTGAGCATGTGCAACAAACCGTTTAAACCTTAGGTTCCCCTAGGGGAGGAGTTTTGTCTCCTAAGGATTTTCAGCGGATTACACGAGCAAAATTCATAACAAAAGAAATCAAATGTCAGTATTTTTGAAAACTCATTTTGAAATAGAGAAAAGTGTTAACGTATTTTTTTGTGAAATATAAGTGATCTAAGGTCATAGGTTAACCAGAAATTATAAACTAATTCAAAATGCAAAAATTGTTATAAATTAAATGTAAATAATTTAAAATTGAATCAATTCTTTAATCTTTCATAAAACTCTTAGAAAAATATGCACTTTGTGAACAGTGAAGATTTTGGGATATCGACTCTAACTTTCATGCCATTATTTAATATATTTTTTTCTTTTTTCTTTTTTTCTACCTTAGTTTCTTAGGCTTTCTAACTTACCCGAGTAGTGAGCCTTTAGCCGATGACTCCCAAACCAGATAGTTTAGGGCACCAGATGAGAAAACATTCCTCGGACTTAAGGACTCGAGTAAACAAGGCCACAAAAAATTAAAGGGATTATATTATTTTTGTCCATTTTAAGCGTAAATAATCATGCTTCCTGAGGCATAATTGCTAACTTCAATAAGTAGTTTTATCATCATTTTTAATATATTTTTATAGCATTTTATAACATTTTCAGTCTTTGTTTCAATCCCAAAAATTGTGTAAGTGAAGTGCATAAATCTAAGGCAAAAAATTCATGATCAAATTATCTTTTCAATCTTACTTCCTTATCTTAAAATTTAAACAAGATCTATTATTTTGACTTGGTTTAAAAATTCATAATTTTAGGTCTTCCTAATTCCTAAAATAATCTTAATTTCTTAAAAAAAATCAAATCTATTTTCTTATTTCAAAAAGTTTTGTAAAAAGAAAAGAAAAGAGTTTCTATACAAAAGAAAATTTTAAAAAGTCTAAAAAGAAGTGTAAAAGAAAGAAAATGTAAAACTAACCATGTAGTAAATCCTCACACTTATCTCATGCATTGTCCTCAATGCATCGTGAATGTGTATATACATAAAACAAATGGGAAGAGAAGGAAAAATTACCTCATGGTGGTGATTACGGGTGGTGGTCTGATTGGGCCAAGCGTTGCTACCCAATCAAGATATATGGTGGATCTTGTAGAAACCAATCAGTGACCTCTCTAATATGACTCAGTAAAAGAATGATGAGTGAATAATCTTATTTAAAAAATTATCCCCATCTAATTTCTAATTTTTAAAAATAATTACTGAGTCATTTTCTTCAACATCCTTATCCAACAATGAATGTGATTTGGGAGATGATGGATTTGGACTCAAATGGAACAGGAAAAAAAACCGATATCGACTCGAAAATTTGACTCAGATCAAGTCGAGATTCAAAGGGGGAGTCAAAATTGGTTCAAAAATGGGATCCAAACCAAAGAATTGATGTTCCGATCTTTCCCATCAATGAAGTGTGATAATAAGATATTGGTGATTCAATTCACGGTGTACTGGTACAGGATTCAATGTTGACTCTGG